>OZ024905.1:33316972-33499919 GCA_964017125.1 Flabesymbios commensalis | reverse complement strand
GTCCTCTTGCGACCAAAAGGTGTCGGTTCCAAATTCACCGGTGGCAACAAGCACCCCTTGATCCCGAGGCGACAAGATAAAAGATATAATAACGACTATTTAAACAAAGTGTTTTGTCTTTTGTTCCACGCCATTCTCGCAAAACGATACAATGACCTAGTGAGGTTATTAGAGGACATAATATATGTGAATTTGTCTTCTTCGGTTCTTAATAACCGTCACTGCCTCTTTCTTGTTTGTAACAGCACATTCAATAGACAGTATCTGCACACTTGTAAGATAAGCAGATACTTGGTTTTGGCTGTGTGCAGAAGCGTCATATACCCACCTAACACAAGACATTGACAACGAGGCAATGTTGTTTTAATGTTGTGCCGACGTTGAAGATGGCAGGCCAACATTAGAACAACGTTGGGTCAATGCCTCGTGTTTGCTGGTTAACCTGCTGTTTGTAGTAAGTCAACATGATGCACTAAACCAATGTTGGTTAAATGTTGTGCCATCATCTATGACACTGCTCCAACATTGGGTCAGTACATAGTGTTATGGTGACTCCCGGCAAAAACTACCCTTAGCCAATGTCGTTTTACAGTCCAGGTTGTAGACGATGGGCCAGCATTAAGCTAGCATTGGTAGAACGTTTGTCATGTTAAGGCCGATATATGGGTGTACAAATGCTGGGCCAGCGTTTTAGATGGTGGGCCATCATTAGTCTAGCACTGTGTCAACGTCTTGTGTTTGCCGTGGAGCTGTTACAAGCGAAGCTGAAAGGCAAGTCTGTCGCGGGGGTGGGATAACTGCCCCATCTCTCCCACCGCTGACCTCTACACCGCTGCCCTCTACAGTGTTATGCAATATACAACTTAGGTCTTGGCTAAGATATTTATCTTCAAAAATATAAACTTTCGTAATATTAAAAATATATTTTCGGCCTTTGTGATAGAAGGCAATGCAAATTGATATCATTTATACATTTCTGGCATGAAATACGACCGAATAAAGCCTTATTGCCTTTTGAGTGAAGTCATGACGATTTTGTGTCCTAATGAGGCCGGCCAACAAACACCTGCACGCATAGCGACTTGATTACATATTAAAAATATGCTAAGTGAACCCTAGCACCCGAAGGGTGCTGAGCATGAGATAAAGGTATCGAAGCTTCTATAAAAGCTGCTTTTATACTTTCCAAATTCTTCATTAGTATATAATACTCATTACAAATATCTGGTTGACGAGGGAAGCAAGGAACCTGGAAACAGAAGCATTTTAGCATTTACTTACTTTACTCGACGAACAGAGGGTCACAGTGGTCTAAATGAGGTGTTGAATCAGCCTTATCTCTCTTATCTCTCGAAATCTGAATGAAAAGGCCGATAAAGTTGTAATTTAGCAGATCCTTTAAATAAACATTTGAGACATTTTTTTTATTAAACCTATGTCTCTCGTGCACATTTTTTTATTAAACCTATCTCTCTCGTGCACATTTAAATTCACTTAGTATGTTGACATACTGTATATCGCGCACATAGTGGGACGCCATGTATAATACCAGGTACGATATGAGGCCTCTGATGATGGGGAAAACGTCTAACCCTCTATATATAATACGACCTCAAATTTTGGATGTCGGCAGTATCCATGGGCCATCATAATATGTGACGTGCCATATCAAAACCAGTTTTATGTCGCAAAATATAGAAAATGAGTTAATAAGTGACGTTTGAAGAGCTAGCGCTCAGGTTTCAAATGCACCAAAAATTATAAGGAAACTTAAGCCCAAAATATCGCAAAATGTTGAGAAAATGGCCTTCAAAGTTTAAATTTAATTGACAAATGGTTTAAACAGTTCAAATTAAAATTTTAAAAAAATTATATAAGAAATAAAACTAGGGTATCCTCAATATTTTGTACTTATATTGCTTTGAAGGTGTATTTTCGATCAGCGTTAAAAAAGAAAATTGGCCAAAAAATATTATTTTAACAAAACATGGCCATAACTCAAAATCTAAAGCTCCGACATAGGTCGTGTGCCAATGTGGCAAGCCACATAAATTATGATGTAGGCCTATAGATATTACCTTGTTCTACTAATAATAGCGCTGTGACACAGGACAGACATCTGCATACACGATGCTCAATGGATACTCAATAGCGGGAACAACGCAACAGTTTTTTGGCAGACATTCTGAGGCTTGCATAGGCTACATATACACTGTATGAAATGTAATCACTCAGATTTTAAAATATTTATATTTCCCCTACAAATTTCTATTATTTTATTTCATCTATTAGAAATATCATATTTTGATATCGTCGTGCTCAAATAAGAACATTCTAAGATGAAATGTGATTGTAAATTATTTGCAGACTAGCCGCATTGTCTAGACACAAGAGGTGTGTGAGTGTATAAGGTGTCAGGGTGTAGGCCCTAATAACCACTGATAACGCACATGCTACACAGCGGCAACAGCGGTAGGCGTTAATGTTATCCCAGCAATATGAAGCCTACACGTATAGAATTTGCCATAAGAAATATGATCAATATCTTGTTATATTTCGTGAACGCATTTCTCTCATTCCAATACATCTTAATAAAATATCATGTTCAGATAGGCCTGCTGTTGTACACTTGTAATAGAACCCTCATATATGAAAGTTGATCTTAAATTAAATCAGTATTAATTTAAATGTGCAGAGGAGTGTAAATTGGTTACTAGAGGAGCGCGCAGCGCGAGGGCTGACGCGAGATTATACACTAGTTCTGGTATCAACCTTATAGTGCCTCTCTCTTTTCACCTGGTGAGGTAGGTGATTGTACAAGCATTGGCAAGAAGTCCAGGAGACAAGGAACCAGGGCAGGGCTGCTGAACCATAGAGAAACAGCCGTTTGAGCGACCAGCCACCAGAGTAAGGGCAAGGACTGGCCCTTTTGAGAGCTTTCTGAGCAGTGTGTTTGAAACCACCATCATGAACCGTCATCGTTAGCCAACCATCCGTGTCCGCCGTGCCATCACCCAAGCTAGCAATGTAATGATAAAGAGCTCATTGCTTAAGACCAGAATCCGCCTCCTTCATGCTATGATTGAAAGCCCACTGCCTTATGTGTCTCACAAAACGGCTCCTTTCAGAGCCCCTGTTCTCTGTGGGAACAGGAGTTCAGGTGTTAACCGATATCCGTCAACCGTGTTTTTGTCTCATGCAGTGGAGTGATAGGGAACTCACTGCTTTTGGTATGACACACAGAACGGCGCCCCCAGAGCCCCTGTTCTATGTGGGAACAGGAGCTCAACCGTTATCCGTCAACCGTCAACCATGTTTAAGCGTCAGCCTGGATTGCAGCCAGCAATTGATCCAGAATAGTATTAGAGCCTGATCGTTTTTGAACGATCTCATGATTCAACACCAGATCCTTGAAACACTGTGTGTTTTCAAGTGATCTAAATGTTTTAACCGCCAGTGCCGTCATCCTAGTTTTGATCATGGGGACATTAGTGAGGTCATGCAGATCTATTGTTCTCATTCTGTCCAGGTAGGTTACACCAAGTGCTAGTCTCAGGCACTTGTTTTGAATGATCTGCATTTCCTTCACTTGTGATTCCCTTAAAGCTCCAGTGAATTGGTTGCAGACTAACTGTGTCATTTATCTGACCGTGGTTGTCAAAGGTGCCGCGCGCGTCTTGTCTTTTGGTGGGACGTGAGACAGGGGCTCCCAGCAAACACGACACATTCACCCAATGCTGCAACAATGTTGTGTCAGCGTTGCAGACGGCGAACCAACATTGTACCACGACTCACTGTCCAATGCTGCCTAAATGTTGGGCCAGCATTGTCGACAGTGTCCTAACTTTGACCCAGCATTACATTAAAATATCATGCTCACTGTGTGCATCACAATCGTAGCGAGATTACCAAACACGCTGACTGGCCTATGTTTACAGATACGTTTTACACGCAATAAATTTACTGCTAGAGCGCTACATTTTTTTATTAAATTCTACATCTATGTATAATCAGATAATACGAGGTGCCTTTTTTTCATGTGAATAGGTGAGAAAAAACAGGCCGAAATATGATCCAGAACACTTCATTTGAGGCCTCAAATTAAAAAATTTCCGGCGAGGGAGCATGCCCCCGGACCCCTCTGGAGCATATGAGGCTGGCTGTGGTGTGTCTAAATTCTTGAAGAAATCGTCCCCCCCCCCCCCTATGTTTGTCAATTCTTGGATCCGCCACTGGGGATATATGGTACTTAAAATTGCGCTCTGCGCATAGCTGTCCAACATGTGACCTTGTGGCTACCTCACTTGCAGATTATCGCGACTGGGTTTGAGCCGGACGGAATCACCGATTGAAGAATTAGTACTTCCGCCCGGCTAACGCCACGTGTGGCCTGGCCGCACTCTTCCACTCTGGACTCGACCTTCACGGAAGGTAGACGTGTAACTGCGCATTCTGACCTCAGAGATTATATCTCTGATACCACACGCTCATTTCGCCGTATGCACGCATGGCGATTGACCAGATTTATCAGCCGTTAGTGAGCGTTACCACGTGATTTCATAACCATTCCTATAACCACGGACTTATTTTGGTGTTCACTTCAACTCATTACTTATCCTTTTTTCAATATTTAATTTGATTTTGGAGTTTGTTACAGGTAAGGGCTATTTATTCTGTTTAGTAGTGGATAAATTGAACCAGCACAATTCGCATGTCATTCAGTAATTTATATTTGCCAGTGTTTTGAAGCCGATTGTAAATTCTGTCAGAAAAACGTAAACATGGACCTTGTCACAGCAGCGCGTAGGCAGAAAAAGTAATCCATTGAATGTTTTCTATTTCTATGTGAGTATAAACTCATATGTGGCGGAGTAGTGGTGTTTTATATTTGCCATATATATTCAGGACACTCAAGCGTGTTAGAAGCCTACAGTTGTTATATCAACAAAACTGCTCAAAATGAGCAGTTTTTGTCAAAACATGGCGTGTGGTTACAGAGAGAGAGCGGGGTTGACCTGAGCGACATCTATGTGTGGAGAATGGTAACTGCGTCGTCTGCAATCAGCCGCGTGGCTGTATAGTTGTCTCTGCCGCACGAGACTTAGTAGCACACACATATCTGACAATGCCTGCATGAATATGGAATGAATAAAGAACAAATAAAACGAATCATCTATTTTGACTTGAGTTTCTACAGTGAACCATCACTTGCTGACCGAGCAAGACTCTAACAATTAAGATTAGGCCTGAGGCGATGGTCGCGTCCATTGATTTGTCGAACACTCAACAAAGTCAATGGTAACCCCGCCTCAGAGGCCAATAACCTGTTTACTTAGGCCTACACTCAATGCTGAAAAGCTAGAGGGGACAATACAGTAGCCACTATACATGTTGCATCGCTGATTTTCAGAATGTGAATTTTAGGTTGAGTTGTCAAACATGGTCCAATTAAATCAACACTTGAGACACTATGACTTATATTGCGGTGCGACAATAGAGTTTGCATAATTTGTGTCATGTGGACAGTAGAGTCACCATGCTTTGTTACACATTAAACACGTTAAATTTTGGATCAAATGTGATCAATTTACCGTGTGTTGTTTGCCTGACTATCTGTGTGCCGTCGCCATACTCAATCATACCCAAAGAAAAAACGTCAGAGTTATGTAGTTTTGATTGAATTTAAGTGGAATGGTCTAAAAGTGTCTGAAGTTAATAATTTAAAAAATAGAAAGTTCCTAGAAGCTATAGCGTCTCATCTTAATTTGTGAAATTTAAAAAAATAGGTTGTTTTGAATTTGTCTCTTTAAACCCTTCCAGGATTCGTTGTGGTGTTTGAATCATGTCTGTTATTTTGTCTTGTTGTTTTGATGGTTTGTGAATTGTGCATTTGAGTGTATGCCTGTTAGCTCCCGCCGTCACCGTAGGTGAGACGGGGGGAGCTATGGATTCCGCCTCCGTTTTTTTTTACCTCTTCTTTTGCCTATAACTTTGTAAGAAAATAAGCTAGGATAACAATTTCTGGTATGTGGGTTACTTCTAGGTGGATAATGGACAGGTTAAAATATTTTAAATTAAATCAATATGCAAGGTCGCAGAGGAGAAAATGATGATGTTACGGCGTTGGGCCGTCTGTAAACAATTCGTTTCCGGAGCATATCTCTGAAAGTACTTGTCCGATTGTCTTCAAATTTTACACACAACACCCCTAGGGGGTCTAGTTGTGCCTTTTGGGGTATTTGAACTTTGACCTACTTCTGGTTCAGAACTATGACCTCTTTAGACGTTTTGACGCGCACTTCGTTTCAGGAGCAGATCTCGAAAAGTACTGGGCCGATGACAGTCATATTGCACATACATGTTCTCTAAGCTCCCTAGTTGTGCCTTTTCAGGTTTTTGGACCTTGACCTTGAAGTTGACCCAGCACTTTGACATAATTTATAACATCGGTAAATCCGACTGAAAGATTTTGCGGAATATCATGAAAACCGCTCAAGATACACCATTACTATAAAACAAATTGTGAGGTTTCAGGAGAGGATGCATCTTGAAAAATTTCAAGTCGATAAAATTGAAAATGGCCGCCTATCGGCCATTATTCACCTCGACAGGCCTGATATTGCGGAATATCATGAAAACCGCTCAAGATAGCTACACCATCAATATCAAATAAATTGTAAGGTTTCAGGAGAGGATGCATCTTGAAAAATTTCAAGTTGATAAAATTCAAAATGGCCGCCTATCGGCCATTATTCACCTCGACAGGGCTGATATCGTGGAATATCATGAAAACCGCTCAAGATATCCACACCATTACTATAAAACAATTTGTAAGGTTTCAGGAGAGGATGCATTTTGAAAAAAGTCAACTCGTCCAAGTTCAAAATGGCCGCCAATCGGCCATTATTCACTTTCACATGACCGTTATTTGGTAAACCGTGCTAGATGGCTAGACCATTACTATAAAACAAAATGTGTAATTTCAGGAGAGGATGCATCTTGAAAAAATTCGACTTGATAAGATTAAAAATGGCCGCTTATCGGCCATTATTCACTTTAACTTGGTCGATATTTGGTCAACCGTGCTAAATGGCTAGAAAAGAAATGTGAGATTTCAGATGAGGATGCATCTTGAATAAAATTGACTTGATCAAATTCAAAATAGCCGCCTTTTGGCCATTATTCATTTTCACATGGCTGATATTTGGTAAACCGTGCTAGATGGCTAGACCATTACCTGATTACTATAAAACAAAGTGTGAGTTTTCGAGGGAGGATGCACCCTGAAAATTTTTACCTTACGAATTCAAAATGGCCGACAATCAGCATTATTTACCTCGATAGGCCTGATATCAGATAAACCGTGCTAGATAGCTAGACCATTACTATAAAACAAAATGTGACGTTTCGGGAGAGGATGCCTTTTAAAAACTTTCAAATGGCCACCTATCGGCCACTATATACTTTCACATTGCTGATATTTGGTAAACCGTGTTAGATAGCTGGACCATTACTATAAAACAAAATGTGAGATTACAAGAGAGGATGCACCTTGAAAAAAATTGACTCGATCAAATTTAAAATGGCTGCCTATCGGCCATTATTCACTTTCACATAGCTGTTATTTGGTAACCGTACTAGATGGCTAGACCATTACTATAAAACAAAATGTGAGATTTCAGGAGAGGATGAATCTCGAAAAATTTTGACTTGATCAAATTCAAAATGGCCTCCTATCGGCCATTGTTCACTTTCACATGGGCGATATTTTGTAAACCGTGCTAGATGGCTAGACCATTACTATAGAATGAAATGTGAGATTTCAGCTGAGGATGCATCTTGGAAAATTTCGACTTGATCAAATTCAAAATGGCCGCCTTTAGGCCATTATTCACTTTCACACGGCCGATATTTGGTAAACCGTGCTAGATAGCTAGACGATTACTATAGAATGAAATGTGAGATTTCAGCTGAGGATGCATCTTGAAAAATTCTGACTCGATCAAATTCAAAATGGCCCCTTATCGGCCATTATTTACTTTCACATGCCCAATATTTTGCAAACTGTGTTAGATGTTAGTCCATTAGCCTACTATAAAACAAAATTTAAGGTTTTGGGGGAGGATGCAATCTAAGTTTTTAATTTAACTAGTCTCCATCGAATTTAAAATGACCGTAAATCAGCCATTATTTACCTCGATTGGCCTGATATCGGGTAAACCGTTCCAGGTAGGTAGACCATTACCGGGATACTGATTAGGATCATTAATTTCAATGAAGGTTTGCAATCTCTGACAGACTGTCTAGTTCTTATCTCCCTCTTAGACTGAGTCTCTTAGACCTAGTTGTCTTGCGTCTTGATTTTTGACCCAGCTAGGACTACATTTATAACCCTACACAAAATTGCTTCAATCAAATTCTAATTCGGAGCGGGAGCTCCTGGACTTGTGGAGTCTTGTTTTCTTGGTGTTTTGTGAGTTTTTGTTTGTTGGTGAAAGTTATTAATCTGCTATCTATAAGTGTTCATGTGAATATGGCTTGTGAGTTATCGTCACCGCGTTGGTGAGTGATAACGTGTCGTGGTGACCTGCTCAACTCTTTAAGTGTCAACGACAGCATTGCGCCAATGCTGACTCAGCGCTGGACTGACATTAACACTGCGGTAGCCACACTGACAGCATTCGATGCTTCTATATCACTCTCATTTGCTACCAGCGCAGCCAGCGTTGTCCCAATGTTGGCCCAGTGCCGTTGGCGCAGGACAACACTAACACAGCTCTAGCAGTTATCGCTGGTTTATTGCTGGTCAAGTGTGATAGGGGGGACGTGGATGTCTTCAAGCCCTCCATACCCGATAATGACGTCATAATAAAAAATAATAACTATGCTTGGGAATCCCCAGTTATGACGGATCTGGTGATAAAAGGGTCAATTTCAAATAATTACGCAATGTGACTTCATACTTTTTAAATAATTTCGCAGGGAAAGAGGTAAACTAACATTAACAACACTTGAAAACTCAAAAAAAAAAATATATATTTAAGTCAATAGAGTACACCATCAATGTATATGATTGTATTGATCATATAAATCTTTGATTGGAATCGTTTTGCTAATCAGCTTATAGATACCAGCAAGAATCTACAATGTATAACACATCATCTTAATATATATCAGTGATCAGGTAATGTGCTTGTATATATAACAACAATACCAAAGAGCGGGGCCCCTGTTGAAAGGCCCAGAATAAATAATAATTGCATTTCTACTTTTGTAACATTAAATGAAATGAATCGGGCTTTAGGCCACCTTTGTGCACATATAGGCTAAACTGGGCCAGGAGAACCTCCTGAGGATGATGAGATGATTGAGATTTGTAACATTAAAGCAGCTCCTTGGGATGACATAAATTTTAGTTTTGTAATGAAGTAGTGTATCCCCCAGATCATGATATAATTTTTTTCAGAGTTTTTAGATTAAAAAAAAAAATTATGACCATTTCTATGAATCGCTTAAAACGCAAACAAACTTTTTGTATACCTAAGCACTTGCTAAAAGATGGTTGAATGTTCCTACAGCGTTGGGCCACATGTTGATGCCGTCGGCCCAGCATTGGGCAGACAATCATTGTTGCAGGTGTATCACCTCATGGCCTGACTATAAGACACCAATCAGACACCGACTAGCGGCGATTGCTTTGTTCTTCTCGGCCAAGACGTGGGAATATGTGGTGTGAAGTGCTGTATATTGCTGACTTGTTTTGTTTACATGGCAATACACTTCCTGGAAATATAACTATTTCACTCTTTTTCGGTGCTTTAAAATTGTTTTTTGACTTTTTTGTATTTTTAGTTCAGATCAGTAGGCTATAAAGCTTCATATAAGTTAAATTTTCAAAATTGACAACATTGAAAATGTCTCATCCCAAGGGGTCCCTTTAATTATCTACAAAAGTGCATAAAACACAGTCCAAAAATGCAATTATCTTCAACACTGCATAAATGTGATTACCCACAACTGTAGATACAAAACGATCGTAAACGCTGCCAACACGTTTCACAACTCAACACATCAGTTGTGATTACAGAAACTAACATCCCCACATGTAATTGTCACTGTCCTGGATCACAACTCACGTAGTGTTACCATTGTTAAACCTCACACCGAGACTATCCCACTCACCAGTTACACAATGTTAATCCTAATATCACACTGTATTTCGTAGTGTCCCGAATATTGGCCTATATAGAAACAAGAGGCCCAGGGGCCTCGACGCTTGTCAACAGCATTGTAAAATATCAGCTACAGGTGTAAAATAAGATAAGATAAATTTTATTTTCAATCGGCATGGTACAGTTTACTCTTAAAAACATTAGCCTGAGGCTATTCAACCGATCTGTCGTACTAAAATTCAACAAGGAATAACATCAACAATATCACATAGTATGCATCACATATTCAAAACATTATATAAGGTTTTTCTAGTCCTGTATTAAAATATCACCTCCTCTTTATTATTATTATGATAATATTATATTATAGTCAGATTATCAATTACTATAATATTGTATATACATACATTTAAATTACAGCACACTGGTTTTATCCAGGGTTGGGGCAAGTACATCGACTCAGTACTTGGGTACAAGTACATTAAAAATGTTCAAGTACAAGTACAGGGTTTTGCGAAATGTACTTGGGTACTACCCAAGTACATTGCAAATGTACTTGGGTACAAGTACCAAGTACAAATGTATATAATAATGCATAAAAATATACCGGTAAATGGATCAATTAAGAAACAAAGGTCATACTGAGTTGAATAACTTGTTTATTCATTGCATATTTGAGTATTGAATTATATAAATAGTGAATGTGAGATCAATAAATTGTTTATAATTTATTGCATATTGGTGTATTGAATAACATTCATCAATTTAAGCTCAATTTTTTTTTCAAGTTATCGCGTTAACAAGGAATTATTAAATTAAAAAATCAAGATGGCCACCATAGCCTCGTTTTCAGTCGCACACTAAAACGGACAATGCCAATAGACTTGCAGACCCCGAAAACCTATATACCAGGTTTCGAGGGAAATCTGAAAAAAAATTTTAAAAAAATTTAATCGCTAGGTGGCGGTAATTGTATCAATGTGATAACGCTTCACA
The DNA here is from genome assembly GCA_964017125.1 of Flabesymbios commensalis. NCBI lineage: Eukaryota > Metazoa > Annelida > Polychaeta > Terebellida > Flabelligeridae > Flabesymbios > Flabesymbios commensalis. The sequence goes on along the minus strand of OZ024905.1, from coordinate 33,488,751 downwards.
TTGATACATCTAAATAAACTAAATTTGTTTTGCGCTCAACAATTGAATTATCTTAAAATTTATATTCTAAAAAATATTGCACTGAATAACTGAAAAAATAAATTATAATATATATTTTTTTTAACAAAACGGGATGTACTTGCAATGTAATTGTTCTCAAGTGCCAAGTACCACGAGTACAAGTATATTTTTGAAGCTCAAGTACAAAGTACAAGCAAGTACTCGAAAAAATGTACTTAAGTACAGGCAAGTACAAGAACCGATGTACTTGGCCCCAACCCTGGTTTTATCACAGAGCTAAGATTATGAATAAAATATCACAGCTACATTATATAAAAAAATAAATTAATGACGTCCTGCATCTATGTATAAATATAATTAAAAAGCAAAGATAGATTAAATATTTTCCTAGAATACTTTAGGATCCTAAACATGGTTTAAAATAGCATAATAAGAAAATAAATAACATTAACAGAGCTATGTTATTAGATGTCACTAGCAATTTTCACATTTGTGTTGGCTTCTGTGTATGCCTGACCACTTGTTTATTTGTGATTTGAAGTTTTGCAGAGAGGTAGCATTGCGTGTGCATTCAAGGAGAGTGTTCCAGATCATAGGGGCCATATAGGCAAAGGAATTTAGACCATGCCTTGTTGATTTAAATAAAAGCAGGTGAAATTTTGCATTTTGTATTGGTGTTATTTTTCAAATATGTAGGAGCCAGGTTGTTTTTAATTTTGTATGTCTCAATGTTTCCCAACTCCCTCCCCAATTTTAAGCTTGGCATTTTGGATTTGCAAAGAAGAGAATCATAATCTGAAAGATAGTCACCGTAAACAAAACGCAACCCTCTCTCCTGAATTTTCCCATCTTTTTGGTGTTCCCCACTCCACAAAAATGCCACACAATGCTACAGAACTGGAAATGGCACAATTTGAAACAGCGAAATATTGCCATTCTATGGTTGACACTGATATATGGTGAGAGTCTTTTCAAGGCATTTAAATGGTTGTCAGCTTTTTTACAAATATGTTGTATATGTGTTTCAACTAGTGTGATGTCATCAATTTCGAATTTAAATTCCATGTCTGCGGATGCCAGAAAAATTGCCGGAAATTTGTGGGGATTTGCCAGCATTTCATTTAAAGTAAACCAATTGATGGCAGCCTTGGATACAATCTGGAGAGTTTGTACAACCAGCTGTTGTGAGGACTCTATGGCATTAATGGCATTGTCATCGGCGTAGTTCCCAAGCTCTGCTTTTTTGATAAATTTGAACAAGTCATTAAGAAAAATGTTGAATAAAATAGGCCCCAGGATAGGACCCTGGGGTACGCCTTTATGTATATCAGCCCATTCACTTGTGCCATTTCCAATTTTTACTCTCTGTTTTCTTCCACTGAAATAGGCCTCCAGCTTGGCGAGTAATAGACCATGTGGCATGCAGTCGAATGCCTTGCTGAGGTCCATAAGTATAGCTCCTGCATGCTTATGGTCTCTCAGCGACATTTTCCATTTCTCAACAAGACTAAGAAGGGTGTCTTGGCAGCTATATCCTGCTCTAAAAAAGGACAAGGCTTGATCAAAAATATTTTCAAAATACTCGCCAAGCTGTATAGCCAGAACCTTCTCATACACCTTAGATAGACAGGGAAAAATGCTTACAGGCCTGTAATTTTCTTTAATTAAGTGGTAAGCTTTTTAGTTTGTCGACTCGACAAACCTTTAGGTTGACTTTCCAGACACTCGTCTGTCGTTAACTTCAGCTACTATCTGTTCTGTTTGTGCAATGTCAGTAGGCAATATCTGCCCCCTGGTATACTGCTTTTTAAATGGCGTCCCGTCTTTTCCTGCCATAGCGCTGCCAAAAGGCTGTATTTGCTGACTTGTAAATCAAGTATATACTTCCTTTCCACTGATGTCACTGCCTCCTTTTGGCTTGCACTGACTCAATGTTGGTTAAATGTTGTGCCATCATCTATGACACTCTTCCAACATTGAACCAACATTATGTCAGGGTATCGTGTTCCCTGCAAAAATGGGACCTTTAGCCAATGCTGTTTTACAGCTGAGCCATGGTCGTAGACAATGGGCCAGCAGTAAGCTAGCATTGGGTGAACGTTTATCTTGTTAAGGCCTATATACTGGTATGGCAATGCTGGGCTAATGTCGGGCCAGTGTTATAAACGGTGGGCCACCATCAGGCTAACATTGTGTCAATGACTCGAGTTTGCTGATCAGCTGTGACGCACCCCAGCAAACACGAGGCTTTGACCCAATGTTGTTTAAATGCTGGCCCGCCGTCTTCGACGTCGGTACAACATTAAAACAACATTGGGTCAATGCCTTATGATAGCTTGATGGGTGTTTATGAATGACAGCAGTCTGTAGCGGGAGGGCTCGCCACCTTCTCCCACCCCTCTCTGCCTCACTTGACACAACTGTGTTATGTTACGCAATATAACATTTATTAGGTTTTGGCTATGATATTTATCTCCAAAAATAGCAAAGTTCTGGTGTGAAATATGACCGAATAATGTAATTTATTGCAATGCCCGATCATGTGGTAGGTTAACCCTTCCATTATGACCATCTGACATGAAAAAGGGACAAAGTATGGTAACATATACATTTATTTATTAAAGTTATTTTGCCTGAGTTTGTTTCCTTTTTAGGGGAAATATGGGTGCTGTGTGTGAGAAACGGTTGACATTTCTGTGCACCAGTCCTTATGAATATGTCCAATATAACGTTTGGGGTCCCTAGGTTAGATAGGCCTACTTTCGTCTTTGAGAAGTGTTCAGATAAAATATATGTTCATGATTAAATATATATAGTGATTAGACCGTAAAGGGTTTTGATTGGAATAATAATGGCCAAGCGTCGCAGACAGTGGCCCAGCATTACATCAGCATTGGGCCAATGTATCGTTTTATCTGGTGTTTCTGGCGCCTGATGTAAAGAATACCCAGTGCCTGACCTATAAAGAATAGGCCTAACTGCGGGATTCCCACAAAAAATAAAACTGGCCTGACATCATTCTATGGCTGCGCCACACTTTGAGCAATATCTTTGTTATTGACGCAACAATTAATTTTAGTGAGCCATAGGATTTTTCAAGATAAGTTCTAGGCCCTGCCTGCTGAATTAAAGGGACTGGCTCAGGCTAAAATCATAAAAAACAGTGATTATATTTTGGCTTATTAATATGACCATATGATGTAAACATGTCCATAGAATAGAACTGCAAAAGTTTTTTTTAAATTTTTGTGCTGTGCATTTACCAGTTAGGGTAGATATAGAGACAAAATTCCCGTATTTCTTATTTTTCACATGGTAGTGCCGCCAATAGATGCCCATTACGGCTCACACTGTCAAATTGTGAGCTGTGTATTGCTGTATTAATTTCAGTACAGACAGGCCTCGGAGATCTGTCCTCCGATGTTCCGTCTTCTTCTACATCCGTCTTGGTTTTGATGGGAACGGATCTGCCCAATGTATTTTTGCTTCTATGTTCCGTCATTCCGATGTCCGCCTCCGTCATCAAATTTCGGGGACGAAAGGGTTAAATCAATGAATAAGTGTCCTGTTGTTCCGTCACGTTGTCCGCCTCAGTCATCAAATCTCGGTGACGAAAGGATTAAATCAATGCATGACGTAAGCGTCTCATTGTTCTGTCACGTCAGTCACGCTAATTGTGTGAGCGCCACTTGTTTGTATAGTGATTGTGGCATTGCTTATGTCCTTTTCAAAACATTTAGTGGGGGGGGGGCTAATGAGCAAATTAAACCCGGCAAACACATGTTCATGATGTGAGTATTGGTTTAATGCTGGGCCACTGCCTTTGACCAGGCTTGGGGCGAGTACTGGTCAAAAGTACTCGAGTACAAGTACAAGTACTTGAAAAAATGACGAGTACAAGTACAAGTACAAGTACTGGTTTTTCAAAAGTACTTGAGTACAAGTACAAGTACTTTGAGAAGTACTTGAGTACAAGTACCGAGTACTTTTGTTGTAAACTCTAATTAATTACAAAAAATTTATTAAATAAATAATTGATTATAATATATGTTACTTCATGTTGATATATGTGACCCGATCCGGCAAAATGAGTTTTAAGTCGCACTTTGGCAAATGATTATAAAGAAAATATTTTATCTATTTAGTTTTTTTTATTACAATTGTGTGGTATTTTCCAAAAATGCACAAATTGCCTTTTTGAACTTCAAAAGCCATTCCTCGCGAAAAAAACACAATATTTTGCGGAGTTAAACACTCTACAGAGTTCTGTGATATACCATTTTAAAGGTAATTTTGTGTAGGTGCGGGATATCTTAATAACTCCAATATTTAAATATGCGACTGTCGATTCATTTTGTCAGGTCGGGTCACATATAGATATATAGGCTCTGAGTGGTGAAAATAATATTTTATGGGACAATATTGCATGTCCCAGCCAATAATATGATATTGCATTTTCCAATCAGTGTACAACGTATTGTATGCTATATGTAGACTTACTATTTGGCGAATCATAATAAATAAATAAGCGCATGCTAGTATACAAATTATCTGTGTCTAAAGCTTTACGTTGCAAAACACGCTAGTTTAAAAACTTTCAGTAGTCCTAATGATGGTAAAATTTTAGGCCAGTGCCGCCAACATTTGGCCGCCACTGTAATACACGTTTAAATGAGCCTGAACACACATCGTGTCATGGAAAAGATCAAGGCTATTAAAGGTATACGGATCACAATTCTGCCCTGAAAATCCAAAAGGCAGTATCTGTTTACTTGTAAAGTATACAGAATTGGCTTTGCATGGCAGAATGGCTTTGCGATAACAGGCATACTTTAGTTGCTGGTGACTGTGATATCAAATCAAATGTATTACCATAATACATGTATATCCGTACAAGATTCAGCCCGGGCATACGCTGGCTGATAAATTAGCCTATTTCTAGTTTAAAAATATATTTGTATGCAATTTATAGGACGAGCACCTCAGTGTTGTATCTATTTTTATACTCGGTTCATCATCACATTTCGGGGACGGAGAGGGTTATAGAAACCCGTCGTAGGCCTACAATTGACTCATTATGTAACCTCACACCTTTAACCCTTACGCGACACTAACGTGTCACAATTATTTTTCTCTAATTTGTAGCTATAATTGCTGACTCAATTTCTAGCTTCAAATGACAAACTACATAATCACGATATTAAAAAATAGACAAATCATAAAAATACATTTTTTGACTTACCTGCTGCTTACTGGTGCTTACCTGAATGTATATATATTGTACATTTAAGGGCAGTTTAGTTCGCTAGACACCTGACGTCTTGTAAACTTGGCATAATTTCGTCTACTTTTTAATTTTTTTTTCTTGTTTTTAGTATGTACAGCGATCCGATTTTTTTTGGATGAACCGCTTTATAAATGATTTGTAATAATGATATACAAAAAATAGTGGTGTCCCGCTGCGGCAGTTAAAGGGTGATGTTTGCCGTCTAATTACTTTGGTCATCTTTGTTTGAACACTACTGTTATATCATGTGCTAATCCTACGTACTTGCAGGTTAATTTTTGACCCAATGTCGTGGACATTGGCCCGGCATTGTGAGGTCTCTGTAGATAAGACGTCGCGTTGTCGCGGTCGTGTTTTTTTATATTTACACAACACTGGTACTGAGTTGTATGAGCTATGGCAGTTTTAATATATCTTAGTCCACACGGAGTCTCAACTGCTTTATAAAGATATCAGTTATAAACTACTTGTTCACTGAAGTGATATTATTTGTTTGGTGCTGGGGAAATGTCGGCTAAGTGTCTACACAATTGGGAAAATACAGATCGATCTTCCCAGCAAAAACGATATTTAACTGGACATATAGTAATCTTGGTACATAGTCTTCAACGTTGGCCCAGCATTATACCATCATTGTTTCAATGCCTCATGTTTTCTGGGGCTTAGCTGCGAAGAACGAGGTGTTGTAAGTGTGATTCTTAAATCTCGCGACATCATTGTTAAAATCACGCCCCCCCCTTCGATGATTACTAGTCCTACTGTACAGTATAGTCACTTTAAATGTTATATATCAACATATATTCCTGTTTTCCAAAGAAACGTCTCTTGTCTTTTTTTTAAGATTGGTTATTTAATTATCTTGTGAACTACACGAGGATACTAGTATATACAAGGCAGAACAAGCAATTAGCAGCATGATATTGTAAAAAAGTGTACTTTTGTTAAAAGTTGATGTAAGTAATTGGACTAGTTTTGAAAAATTTTCAAAGTATTTATTAAATCATTTTTTAATATAATAGCTAAACGGATTGTAAAAGAATCATTAACTGAATGTTTCATATCCTGCAATAATGATTTAGGATTTGTCTGTGAGCTATTTTGAATCAATTTACGATGACTAGTACTCGTAAAGTACCCGTAAGTACTCGTTAAAAGTACTTTTATTTTTAAAAGTACTTGAGTACAAGTACGAGTACAAGTACTTTTTAAAAGTACGAGTACTGAGTACCGACGAGTACTGCAAAATCGGTACTCGAGTACCAAAGTACCGAAGTACCGAGTACTTTGACCCCAAGCCTGCCTTTGACACAGTACCCCCAACAAAGGAGGAATCGCTCGTTCTACATACCACTTCTTGATGGCAGTAATATGATACAGCCCAGCAAACTCGAGACGTTCACCGAATGTTGGTACAATGTTGGTCCAGTGTCTGAGACTATGGGTTCACATTGTACCAACATTGGGTGAATATTTCCTGGGTCAAAGCCAATATCTCGCACAGTCATAGGCCTGATTGGCACAATGTTTAATTTCGTGTGTATATAGCCGCTAGTTAAGCTGATAAATATTAATTAATTTGACCTTCAATATGTCTGGTGTAGATATCAGTACCGAAATGTTTGATTTTGTTAAATAAATGTATAGGTATCTAACAATTTTTGTGAACAGATCGTAATTATTCATGCCGTTATCTACATTGAGGACATCAATTTCATAGATTAGGCCTATACTCTAAGCCGTGAATACCTTGTGTTTCAGTTAGCAGGAAGTGTCAACACCTATTTGAGCGTTGAATGGTTTACCATTGTTACAAGAACAGTATGCAAAGCCCTACAAAAGCAGGAAGACAATAGTCGCTAGTCCGGCAACATGAAAGTCGGAGCAGTAGCATGCACGGTGCTATACACAGTGAAATGTGTTAGATTAGATCACGGCCATCTGTCAACACCTGAGTTGAGTGATATTGCTTGGAGTCATTTCGACTACCAAATGAAAACATTATTATTCGGTTAAATTAACAATTGAAACAGATTAAAGCAATTAATACTCCTTTGTTCTTTCACCCTTCATGCACTAGACACTACCTCTATCATATCTAGAAAACAGACATGTGTCAACGATTTTTTCCAAAAATAAAGTCAGAATGTACTAATATTATTTAAAAAAAATAATGTAATTATATATTTGAAATAATAAAATCATGCAATTATAAATTTGAAATAATAAAATTATATTTGTATCATATTTATGTTGTTATATTGTTCGCACAACCATGTACTAATATAATAACATTACAGTATGAATTATATATATATATCCTCGGTTCCAACACAGCTTGGAGGGGGGTGGGGGAGCTGCTCCGAAACTCTGCCATATTCGAAGTTCCGTCATATTTCTTGGGAACAGATGATGACGGAACATCGAGGTCTCTCTGTATTAGTATTCAGCGTTGTTAGAACAGAGTCAAGGTTCGGCATCCCATGATCCAAAACATAGGCCTATATGCTTACCAATAAAATTTAAATGAAGTATGGCAGAAAACGAGTTACTAAAACCAAAATGTAGTTGAAATGTTGCTGATTCCAACGAAATATTGGACTGTAACATGACTGTAACCTCGCCACAAGGGTATCCTCGCCACAGATTTGGTAACCTCGCCACAGAAGGCTGAGTAACCTCGCCACAGCTTTGGTAACCTTGCCACATGGGGCTAAATAACCTCGCCACAACTTCGCCACACCTGTTGTATCCGCATTTATCAATGTATTTTCAAAGGTTAATCTCTACCTTGAACGTGGTGTAGATGTCTATATAGACTTAGACTATATGTGCCATTGAATCAAAAGCAAAAAATCCTCAAAAAATGGACCAATATATAACGAATAAAATTGGGCCTACAAATTCATTTTGTACAGCAAATATTGTAGAAAATTTGTTCATTGTGACTAATAGTACTAACATATTAACCCTTAAACCGCTGAATTAAATAATTTAAATTTTCACACACTTGGAGTTGTGTCTCACTACCTTGACCCAAGACGAGAGAAAACAACTCGTATTTGTTTAATTTGTAATTTAAGACTAAGCAATTTACAAATCTTGATGTTTAAATGGCTAATAAAACAGATTAAAGCAACTGTAGCACTCAAGTTATGTGATCGACTCCAATAACACTCGATATTGTTGACGCAATTGATTGACACAAGTGACAGTTACTTATATGAGTGCCTGGTGACCTGATGACACTTGTGACCTACTTGCAAACGCTTCTTCGGGTTTTAATAATAACATAACCGCCAATATGGTTCTTGTCCACATGGTTTATTGAATGATTTTACTTCTTGTGTGCCAATTGTGTGCCAATTGAATCTTTGATATTTTTATCAGCATGAACACCTGATGAATGTTTAATATGGAATATGAGGTGATATAAATGAGCTTAAGTGTTTTATTTGTTGTTGGGAAAATGCCCCCCTTTTTCCAATTTTTAAATCGGGGACACTGAATATGTAACAGTACCAATCTCATACATATAGTTTTAACTATTTATATTGCCGTATATTAAACGTCTGAGGTTACTCAGCCTTCTGCGGCGAGGTTACCAAATCTGTGGCGAGATTACCTGTGGCGAGGTTACCTTGTGGCGAGGTTAAGGGTAATATATGAGTCACCATATACAAAATTTCTACAATATTTGCTGTACAAAAAAAAGTTGTAGGCCTATTAATACTCGTCAAATATTTGTACATTTTTTGGTAATTTGTTGCTGTTCATTTTAATGGCACATGGTTTAAGTCTATATAGGCATCTACACCAGGTTCAAGGTGGAGGTTAACCTTTGAAATTACATTGATAAATCGGATATAACAGGTGTGGCGAAGTTGCGGCGAGGTTACTTAGCCACCTGTGGCGAGGTTACCAAAGCTGTGGCGAGGCTACTCAGCCTTCTGTGTCGAGGTTGCAAAATCTGTTGCTAGATTACCTGTGGCGAGGTTATCTTGTGGCGAGGTTACCTGCTACCATAGCAATATTGCCAGATATTGGCAATGGTACTAAATCTGACATTCCACCGATTTATCAGGTGGAATCAGCAACATTTCAACTATATGGTTTTAGTAGCTTGTTTTCTGCCATACTTCATTTAAATTGTATTGGTAAGCAATAGGCCTATATGTTTTGGATCTTGGGATGGCGAACCTTGACTCTGTTCTAATAACGCTGAATATTATTATTGAAACTAATGCAGTGATACACAGCTCACAATTTGACAGTGTGGGCCGTATAATGGGCATTTATTGGCGCCACCACCAACAGTAAACACCGCCATATAAATAATATTTTTCCTGCTTGGAAAGATAGGCGTCTTACATTAGGACTTGAAATTTTCAAAGATTCACTTAAAAGAATGACTTGTTAGTTAATTCCACAGAAAATATATTATATGTATTTTATGTGGTTAATTCAGCAGGCGATCTGTGATTATTTAGCCGGAGCCTAGAACTTATCTTGAAAAATCTTATGGCCCACTAAAATTAACTTGTTGCGTCAAAAACAAAGAAATTGCTTAAAGTGTGGCGCACAGATGAAATGATGTCGGGCCAGTTTTATTTTTTTGTGGGAATCACGAAAGTACTCTTTATAAGTCAGGCACTGATATTCTTTACATGTAGGCTAATTAGGTAGCTAAGCTGTGTTTTGACAGAGTGTGTCAATGCTCAAAAGATCGTGTTGGCCGGAGCTCATTAGGACATTCACTCAAAATGCCTGGTGATAAAACTATATTATGATGATATAGCCCAGGAACGTTAAATTAATGACACTTATATTAAATAAAAATGTATATTTCACCATACTTTGTCGCTTTTTCATGTCAGATGGTCGTAATGAAAGGGTTAACTTAACTACATCAATGGGCATTGCAATAAAAGTTATTATTTGGTCATATTTCAGGCCAGAAGTGTATAAATTATATTAATTTGGCTTGCCTTCAATCCCTAAGGCCAAAAATCTAGTTTTAATAATACGGAATTTACGGAGCCCATAAAGGGACATAAAGTGTGGTGATTTTTTTTATTTCGTTTGTACGAAATATTATTTCGTTTGTACGAAATAATATTTCGTTTGTACGAAATGATTTCGTTTGTACGAAATATTATTTCGTTTGTACGAAATCATTTCGTTTGTACGAAATATTATTTCGTTTGTACGAAATAACATTTCGTTTGTACGAAATATTATTTCGTTTGTACGAAATAGTATTTCGTTTGTACGAAATAGTATTTCGTTTGTACGAAATAATATTTCGTTTGTACGAAATATTATTTCTTTTGTACGAATTATTATTTCGTTTGTACCGAAATATTATTTCGTTTGTACGAACTATTATTTCGTTTGTACGAAATATTATTTCGTTTGTACGAAATAATATTTCGTTTGTACGAAATATTATTTCGTTTGTACGAAATATTATTTCGTTTGTACGAAATATTATTTCGTTTGTACGAAATAATATTTCGTTTGTACGAAATAATATTTCGTTTGTACGAAATAATATTTCGTTTGTACGAAATAATATTTCGTTTGTACGAAATATTATTTCGTTTGTACGAAATATTATTTCGTTTGTACGAAATATTATTTCGTTTGTACGAAATAATATTTCGTTTGTACGAAATATTATTTCGTTTGTACGAAATAATTTGTACGAAATGGCCTGGGTCTGTCACTGACTGACAGGGTGTGGACCTGGATCTGACACTCTCTAACAGGGCAGAGTGAGTGAATATTGCTTTACGTCGCTTTCTGCACAATCATGGCAATATCGCTACATCACCACCAAATGTTTTAAACCCTAATAATGACACCTATACATTTGTACAATCAGATTATTTTGTATAAACGGTATGTGTTGTCCATATGAATAGTTTCAATATTTTTTTAAAAGTATTATTAAGTATTAATTTGGGGTACGCTACTAAGATTTGAGTTAGGCACATCACTTGAATGTGAAATCAGTTTTTAAAACTATGATGGAGTAGACCATTTCTCTTGAAAATTTGTCAAAATGTGCATATTAAACCTGCCTGTGGATACCAGCGTGAATTTTAATGATATTTTAAAGTTTAATTTTATAAAACAATTCTGCTGATTGTATGATGTGCCTAACTTTTATTACTTGTTGATCATTTGAAGTGGTAAGACAAATATAACGCAGTTAAATGTCTTTCGTTGGTTCAACTTATCTGGTAAAGTATTAATGACTCAAAACGGCTGATATTAACAGTAACAAACTCCAGTTTCACATGCCCATGTGAGTGCTCAGTGTTGCAAAGTACAAAAAGAATGTTGATTTAAATTTAAATTTGGTGTATATCCTTCATATAAATCGTGTTAAAGTTATCTAAAATCTTCGTCATTCATACGCCAAGACTGTATATATATTAGTTTTTAAAACCATCAGTTTTTGATACTTGAAACATATGTGGTGATAATGCAGGATATGCATGATGTGCCTAACATTTTAACATTTTCTGTTGCCATAGCAGTGATAAAAAATGGTTGAATTGGTGAATTTGTTATCTTCTTATATTCACAAATTGATTAAAGGCGTCATAGAAGCAGTCATGTCATCAGGGAGTCTACTGATACAATGTATGTCATTAAACAGTATTTGATGCTAGTAAGGAGGCTGAAATAGGCATTTCAAGACAGAAGACTGTGTTTCAAAAAACATTTACAAGTAGACTCATTCATCCAATATATTCATGAAATTTCGAATGATTATTATGGGAGGCATATATCGGTTATCTGTACATCATAGGGTGGTTTTAATAGTTGCAAAATGTTAGGCACATCATGGAAAATGATAGTGTTTTTATTTTATGCTGAAAAAAACTATAATTCTTCATGATTTGAAGTATAATTGGTATGGTAAGTTAGATTACTGTTTGTGCTTCTGAATTAAAAGCATAACAAGAAAATTTGAGCAATTTTAAATTTTAACCCAGTATCTGAGCCCTGAGAGGCCATTTGTACATTTCCAGGCGATATGACCCATATAGGCCTTAACGGATAAACGTTCATCCAATACTAGCTTAACCTTTACACTGCTGCATAAAATTTTCAGCATGTGTGGTTTCTCACTAAGTAATATCGGGCACGTTTTCTCGTCAAAAAAACATGTGATGAACAACTGATATTAAAAGCCATTATATTACAAAATCAGTAAAGTTAGCGATCTTTAAAGCGTAAATAGAAAGACGCCACAAAACAAAAGTAAAAAAAAAAAATTTGTTTATATAGTCGCCCATAGCAGTGTAAGGGTTAATGCTGGCCCATTGTCTACGGCAATGGCTCAGCAGTAAAACAGCATTGGCTAACGTCTCGTTTTTGCAGTGTCACTGGCAGATACACTGACACAAAGTTGTTTCAATGTTGGAACAGTGTCATAAATGATGGCACAACATTTAACCAACATTGGATCAGTGGATCATGTTGACTGCCTAGAACCAGCATGACATAGAATGCTTCTGCTTACAGCAAAACCAAGTATCTGCTTATTTCACAAGTGTGCAGATACTGTCTATTGAAATTGCAGTTACAAACAAGAAGGAGGCAGTGACATCAGCGTAAAGGAAGTAGGCCTATACTTGCTTTACAAGTGAGCAAACACTGCCTTTTGGCAGCGCTATGGCAGGAAGAGCCAGTTAAAAAGCAGTAAATGCCTAGTTTACCAGGGAACCGATAATGCGTTTTGACTTTGCACAGGCAGAACAGATGCTAAGCAGAAGTTAACGACAGACGTTTTCCCTGAAAGTCAGCCTAATAACTTGGGGAATCTGTCTGCAAGCTAAAAACATATAAGAAATAATAGTTTATAATATTCATGATATTTTGATGAGACTTTTTAATATTTTGTGTTTGCTGTCCTCACACGGGTGAGAAGTCACATTCAGTTATCACAAGGGTAACGGAATTATTTATGAGCAATATACATGTACACTAACACCCTATGAAATATAGTATATTTTATTGATAAAAAAATCTTTTGAAATTCAAAATTGTGTATGTCTATTGAAATCTGGCCTAGTTCTATAGTTTTAACCTAATTTATTTTCGTTGATTAGTACAATGATCAATTATTTTTAGTGATGTGTTGACGCGCGGATGGTGGGTGTAAATCCACAACTCAACCCATTGAAGGTGAGGACATACCCAACCACAATTCAACACGTGAAGGTGAAGAAGACAGACACTAACATGCACCGTCATGAAGCGTTTATTGATCAAATTGACATCATATAATCAGTAATGTATGAACAATTGTTAATTGATATGCCATGTATATTGTAATTATTATATTATATGCTGTGTATCATTTCACTAATTGTATATATTGTAATTATTATACAATTTTAATAATTGTCATATAAATACTGTAAATGCTCATAAATTATGCTGTGAATAAAAACAATCATTGAAATGGTTACATTTTTGTTTAATGGTAATGTTTAATATAAGCCTATGTCCCATTATTCTATCAACCCCCCCTCCGCTCGATACACTTGTTGAAGATAAGGACCCCTGGTGACTAAGCTTGTACTACGAGGAGTATCAATATGGCCGATGTCTACACTGGGTATTACGCATACAATATTAAATATTACGATATCTTCGTCAATATGCGTCCAATCTTTCTATAATTTGGGGAAAATACTCCTAGAATTTAGTACTACATATATATGTGTGGTTCCGGTACATATAGGGTGTTTTTCGGTGTTTAAAAAATGGTTTTGGGTATTTAGGACTACAGTCTGGGAAGCATCAAAATGTGGTCCTAAATGTGTCTAAATTAACAACCATCAACAAGCAAGTTTAACCTGAGCACTGGAGTTAGAAATTTTGAAAGAAAGCCAGAACACTTTTTTCTTCAAATTTTTAATAGTCTGGGTCCCACACCACTGATTTCGCGTTGTGATGGGACCGCTAGGCATGTGTAGCCTACAAAGGATAACTAAGCGTGTAGGCTACTATACATACTAATCTAGCGATGCTTTCTGTGCAAAGTTTTCATCTACGGTGACTCGTAAAGGACAAGTGAAATACGCGATTATTTCGATTTTAAAATGTAATTTATTTTTTTTGCTCTGAATTTTTTCAAAAGACGTAAATCCGCCTATAGACGGAAATTTCCCACCCGTGTCTACCGCGCTTGTGTATTTAGTATAGCCATACAAAATTAGGCCTACTGTTACGTGATCACGCCAAATAATAATAGACATGTTTTTAAAGGTTATGTGCGTTTTTATTTTTCTGTTCTCATTGTGTTTATGTTAATCTGATATGGGTTCTTTTTTGGAAAAGAACACTTGGGCGTTATGTTGGAGGTTTGTTTATTTAATGTGACATTATGCATCGGAAAATCGAAAAACGTCGTTGAAGACAAAAGAAATAAAAAGCAAAAACACTTGCAATCATATTATAAATTCCAGTGTTACATTATCACTGAATTTTTCGATTTGGTCATTTTTTCTTACCTGATAACAACATAAACTAACCAAAGTCATTATATCTAGGTACAGGGTGAAGATATCTGATTTTAATCAAATTAAACATATTGTGGTAATGTAGAATTTCAAAGGAATTCCACATCAGTCAGAGACAACATTAATTACTAAACTACAGTAACTGAGAACCACCATGTCTGTCTTGTCCAGCCTCGTCTGTAGTGTCGTGTATGAACGCATGGCGACATCCGTAGCACTTGGCACTGGTCAGCTGTCGTCAACAGTCTTGCGCATTTCAGTTTTCTGGTGCAAATGCACAGCTCATGCTGCAATCTGGAAGCACGTGACAGCCAGATGACTGTCACGTGAGTCGGCGGCTACTGGTGACTACCACGTCATCTAGTACCGTACATTTCAATACCACAGTAATAAAAAATCAAATCTTTCTCATTTGATCACTCTAATTGGGAAGTCCCTTATTGGTGTCTGGATGAATTTTCAGCCTAACCGTTCGATATATTTTAATAATTTACTACTCATTTATAAGCCATTGGTTTCTTTCACAATGTTTACCATTTTGTATTGTGCTGGAGAATTTTAATTGAAAAAATGCCGTTACGTGATCACATAATAATTGAGTGTTTGTCACGTTAAAAACGGTAAGTAATAGTAAATGTTATGTGGATTACAGATATATATCAATAAATAATAATTAATGAAGATGAGTTGGTAGTTGGTATGGGGTCCGAATACCATACAGAATTTTTCCACAGTAACTCGTGCAAGGGTAATTGTAGGAAGTTTGACTCTCTGAATTTATATGATATCGCCACCATGTTGCAAGTCGGCATCTTATGTTAGTCTAAATGAAACCTGTCAATAGTACAGTAAGAATACTATCAAATACTTATTTGCCATATCAACTCACAAGATGTCCCATTTCTGTTGCATGTTGATATTCATGAGGTTGAAACGGTCTATTGAAAATTCAAGTTCAACATATAAGTTGAAAAAAAATTAGGTTGCCAGCTAGCTGCATTTTGATTATCCGAAAAAAGTTGCTAATCAACTCATGGGTAACTTCATATAAAAAATTGGAGAGATCCAATAACTATTTTTGAAGTTATCACGTTAACAAGATTTTTTTTAAATCTCTGATCTTTGGTAAAAAAATATTGGCTGGAGGGGTTGCATGTTTGTATAAATTATGAATTCAATGTTTTGGATCATGTAGGAGCAGTATCCAAAATAAGCGGCGTGATGTTTGTATGTGGTAGTAGCTTTGTAGTCGGAGTGGACATAGTACTTATAATGACAGCCCCCTGATGAAAAAACAACAACACAAGTGTATAATGTACCCTTTATGCGGGGCGATTTTATTTTTTTCCAGCGATGTAGTTACAGTGTTTGCGTACAACAATATTCAACAATAGGTGTATGTGATTCGCCACACCCAGGACTACAAAAAACGGCATGTTCTTATCAAGGTTTAAAAGGCAACTATCACCTATGATTTGATCATTTTGTTAAAATCTACAAGACATGTACACAGCATTTAGTTTAACCAGGTATCTTTTCAATATCCTTTATTTAAATAATATTTTTTTTTGAAATATACCATATCATTAGGTTATAAATATATAGTATATAAAATATACTACATATAATATACTATTATGTAAAAAGGAGGAAAATCCATGAGAATAACTGAAATCCTACTTGCGAACATAGTAGCACATTTTTGGAATGGAGATGCGAGAGTATGAAGCAATTGGAAAAGTTAATAAAACACATGTCCGAATCACTTAATGGCAGGTTCAAAAAATTTCATAAAGTGTTTGTTCGCATAATCAGAAGTAGAAGAGCATGCTCAAGATTTGATTTGAAAGGTCAGGATATGTATGATAGCTGCAGACATGTAATGTGCAGACCATAGATAATAAAAAAACTTTTTAAACCAAAGTACAATATTTCTCATAAAAATCTGTGAAAGGTTCATAAAGACAAGGAATAAATTATTACAATATAATTTAACCCTTTACACTCCACTCCGAATAGAAATTAGTCTATCAACTCAACACTCGAATGCATTAGGGAGAAAAACCATAGGAAAATAGGGGTTAAAAAAAGACACTGAGCAAAAATTGAGATTGTGGCTGTCTGTAACACTGCCCTTATGTTTGGAAGCAAATGTGCACGACAAAATGAGTAAGAATATGCCAGCTAGAAAAGTAACCACATTCTGTACATTTCCCTTTTGTCGTGCAAGGTCACATTGTCAATACGTGTATTAGTTTTCATCTGTCCATATACCAATGGAAAAATATGTCCAGCTACATAACCGCTAAAGTATGTTAAAAAAATTATGAATGTTATTTTATTTTCTTCAAATATACAAATGGTATTTAATTAATTCGGAGATCACCTGCAGGCACATCGATGACCACTCATCCAAAACATCCAGATTTAATGTTGTAATGAACAATGAATTGCAGGCATTAAAATCAACATGCGACCATCCACCTGTTCCTGCTACAAACGTTCCGGTCGGAGAAATGAAGTCTCATGCAGTATAGATAGAACAAAGTTTATCAGCCCTATTTTCAGCTAAATTTTTTTTAATTTTAATGCCTGTAATCGCAATTAAGGATAAAATTTGAACATCATATGGGCATATTTTTAAAGGGATCCAAATAATGTGTATACTGGAGTTTAAATAATTATTTTAACCACCATTTTCATCTAGCCATTTCTAACATGGTCCTGTGCCATGCTGTCCTTCATGAGCGCCATGCTGCCCTTCATGAGCGCCATGTTGCCCTTCCACAGCTTGTTGCCCCTCATATATTTATAAGGAACAGTACCTCTTTGAACAACTATCATGTCACACTCAACCCAACACAGGCCGTTGTGACTGATTAAACCTTATAAACACCTTGATAACGCTTATATACTGGCGTCATGCGCTCACACCTGACCTAATGTCTGGTCTATAGCTGGTGACGTTTACATACGTAATTGATACTTCTAGGTTCTGTTTATAATTTTAACTGAGGAGGGATACTGGAAACGTATAAGCCGGGTGCATGATTATGTGCCCCCAATGATGCGGAATCCTAGATGAAACACCGCAACTTTGACTACCTGGCTAGTTTAACGTGAAGAATAGCTGGAAATGACAGATGTTTATATTCACTGCCCTCCATCTCTACACCAAAACAGCAGAGAAGTTAAGTACAACCCTGAAGCAGGCTTTATGTGGCAATGGGTGACAAAATTAGCATTTGAAAAAAAATTGTCATACAGATGAGATCAGGCAGGCGATAAAGAAAAAAACGGGATACAGCAAATTTTCATTCAGGAAGAGAACAGTTCCTGACAATTTTTTTGTGAGGGGGGCAATTCTAATTGTTAACAAGGCCCGTCGGCGACGGAAATAAGCCTCGGCCTCTAGACTAATCATTTAAAAGTGTTATTAAACATTATTGAAGTCAAAAGTGGCCCCAGGTCGGCCATTTTGAATTTGATCAAGTTGACAGTTTTCATGGTATATCCCTACCAGAAACCGCACATTTTGTTAAATAGTAATAGTCTAGCTATCTGGCAAGGTGTTCCAGTTATTACTTATATTCAAGTGAAAAGTGGCCGCAGGTCGGCCATTTTGAATTTGATCAAGTTGTATTCTTTCATGGTATATCCCAGGGATGTCAACTCAATGAAATAAAAAATAAGACCTTTTTAAAGACTCTAAAACCTCAAATTAATACCAGTTCCACAGAACTAGCCTCACTTGGAGAACCGAAGAAGGGGGAAATAAATTCCAGTCTCACGCCATTTCTTCTTACTGCATTTAAGAAAAAGATTGTAACCATTTGCATCTGAGAAAAATGAAAAAGAAGACCTTTTTAATACCTAACTTCCATTTTTGAAGACTTATGAGGCCTAATTTTTTCTAAAACAAATTTAAAGACTTTTAAAGACGCGCGGCCACCCTGATATCCCCATCTGAAACCCCACATTTTGTTCAATAGTAATGGTCTAGCTATGACCTAGCTTCTCTTCGAATCTTGCCCAATTTCTAACTCATCCGAGCTATAAGAGAAATGGAAATATGGTATAAATTTTGGAGCGATACATAAAAAAATGTTGAGTGAATCGAGTTACCGAAAAAAATCAAGGTCATAGAGGTCACAGAAAGGTCAAATGTGAGATTTGTCAAGCTTTAGTCATGATTAACCTGTATGTGAAGTTTGATGTGCATTACAGTTACGCGAAACAAGTTATAGTGCTAGAAGTGGCGGACTGGCGCCTCAGGTGACGACAATAGGCATCCGCCAAAACTTTGGCTGAGACCTTTAAAGAACACAAACAGCTGAAAGCCAGACAAAACATGAGGTGGCTTGTCTGGGGACCAGTTCAAATTTTCAGGCGAGTGAGCAGGGCGCGGCCTACTATGAGGTAGGCGCGCCAAGCATTGATGACGCATTGACAAAATAAATTAAAAAACCCCAGTTTTGTGATATTAGTCATTCGTATTCGTAACTAATCAAATCCTTTAACATTTAAAGCACTAAGTTATAGAATTATTTTTTCACCAATCTAGCAAATATGAAGCATATTTTTCATTCAAATTCTCTCGTTTAAAGGACAAATAAAAAGGCTTGACGATTAGTTGTGGCATTATTAACCCTTAAAGCGCTGAATTATTTTTTTGTAAACCATGGTGACCGAAGGGTTTTTTCAATTTGAAATCCTCATAAATGTCTTACCTCTTTCCAATTAATTTGAATACCTATGTTATGGGTCTAGCTAGGGCCATTAGAAATAGTTTTACTCTCACAGTGCGGGGATCGAATCGGACGTCCATAGATCCCCGCGCTGTAAGGGTTGAATGTATAGTCACTGGTAAAATACGCAGGACATCGGTTCCCCAGAATGCAATGGTGGCCGTGGGTAGGCACTATTCCATAATAATACTAAATATGTGTTTCATACCCAGCCCTGCATTAATAGCAAGATCCCAAATCATAGCAAGTGCATATACTTGAGCGACATCTACAGCCTACTGTATACTGAAGGCCTATACAAGTGACCTAAGGGCTGTTCCAGTAAAAATCCGGGCTCCTCTTCATGGACAGCAATTGAAAAGCCACCCCCACCCCTCCGGTATTCTTGGTCTTTGGGCCACCACAAAATCCGGATTTCCAGCGTTTTTTAGCACCACAGTAATCGTAATTTCCTCATGGCTCAACATAGTTTTTAATAACCACCCCCACGGATTTTTGTGAAAAGGGGGATATGAAATTAATATTAATCCCCAGGTCTACAGCTTTCATGTCATTTTTAATACAGAAACAATGCAATTGTCATTTACACTGTCTTTAGTATTTATATATTAGAAAGTAGTATACATGTCAGAAAGCCATCACCACGGATTTCAGTCTGTTGAGTAGCCTACCACCACCCACCCCGGAAATAGTTACTCAGAAAATACCACACCCACCGGAAAAGTGTCAATTGAAACCCACCATCACCTCCGAAAACAAGAGAACTGAAGTGCTATATTATCCCCCGGCATAAATTACGTTAGACTTTTTGCGGTCACAAATATTTAAAAAGTTGATTTGTTGTGGCCATTTTAAATTTCAATAAAATCACATGCACATTTCCAGATGGTGGGTAATGTGATTGTACAATGTGAATTATTACCAATTTAAATTTTTCAGTTTTTGCACCCAAAAGAAAAAATGAAGTTTATTCATGGCGGCCATTTTGAATTTCAGTAAAACCTTGAAAAAGTCACCTGCACATCTCCATATCCTCCATATCGTGAGCAATGTGATAGTAAAATTTGAATAATTTCTGACTTAAGTTTTAGAGTTTTTTCGCCCACGAAAAATTTTGGAGTTGACCTCAGGCGTCCATTTTGAAATTTGGTAGCATCTTTAAAAAAATCACTTGCACATCCCCATGTTGCTAGGAATGTGATGTTAAAATTTTAAAAAAATTGACCAAACAATTTTTTAAAGTTTTTACACCCCCCTAAAAAATAAAATTGATTTGTGGCGGCCATTTTGAATTTCAGTAAAACCTCGAAAAAGTCCCCTGCACATCTCCCTATCATGGGGAATGTGATAGTAAAATTTGAATAATTTCTGACTTAAAGTTTTAGAGTTTTTGCACCCACAAAAAAATTTAGAGTTGACCTCTGGCGGCCATTTTGAATTTTGGTAGCATCTCTAAAAAATCACTTGCACATCCCCATGCTGCTAGGAATGTCATGTTAAAATTTCAAAAAGATTTGACCAGTAGTTTTTGAGCCCACAAGAAAACGTGACGCCGGACAGAATCCTGGCGCGACTAAAATCCCCCTTCCCCTACGGGCGGGGGATAAAAAACTATTGTCGCCCATAGGGGGAGCCCGGATTTTTACTGGAACAGCCCTAAGCATGCACTTTTTGGAGATGACCAGAGGTTTAAGTTCCCCTCTTGAAAATTTTCATGTGGAGCTGTATAAAAGTGTAAGTTTCCTTCTAAAACTTAATTTTATGATTGTTGTGATGATAGTATGGTGTCGTCTCCTTCATTTGTAATGAAATCAGATAATTTAAATAACTTGGAATAAGAAATATGATAAGCAAATCTTCATACAAAAGACACCTAAAAAGATGGTAATTTGCTACAATATTTTTTAATGTAGAGCACAACTTAAAGCGACCCTAAATTTAGATAGTAACAAAGGTTCTTTTAGAAAGGTGTGGAAACTACGTTTCTGCAGTGTCCAGATGATATTTCATAATGTCCACACATTATTTTGATCCAAAAACCAGCGAAGAATATGTATTGTTATGCAGAAAAAGGTTTAGATTACTTTTATATTGTCAACATATCTGTCAAAATATGACCAAGGGTCTGCTGTTGAGCGAGTCCGTATAAACCATTAATGTATGAAACAGGGATGTGATCATCTCTTGGTAGAAAAATCATGGAAAATAACCAACTGTTCCTATGTGTAAAATGAAATGAATGGGGTTTTAGACCATCTTGGATGAAAGATGCAGACATGAAATTTATTACCAAATTTTTCAAAGAAGTAATTTAAAATTCTAGAACATTGCTGTGTGAACATTGTTATGTTCTTCAACAAAAGCTAGTCAAATTTAATTCGAGGAGTTATTTTCATGTCAAAAAATTTCCTACAAATACTTCTACTTCAATGTTAAATATGTGACTGGTATTAGAGAAAAAAAAATCCATTTTAGAAATAACTGTACTCGCATATAAAAAAGTAGTGAATATGTAAATATATCTCCCATATAGATATATCAGAGCCTGCAATGAGCAAGTGTACTTTTAATCAAGAACAGTGACTGTATTATAACAAGATCATGCTCATACAGGATACCTTCGGGAGAATGAAAATTAACAAGATTAAAGGGATGACTGGGACATATATATATATGTTGTATACAAGGTATTCAAATTGGTGGAGGAAAGACGGAATTGGAAGAAAACAGACAAATAAAAAGCCAAAGTAACAAAATTTATCCATATCAATGGTCCAGAACAGCCGGCGACTGAGCATGTGACAGTCGGCGGTATCATGGGTCAAATTTGAAAACTTTGTATATGTATATTTATACATACTATATGTATACATATATTAAAACTTGATAAGCACATGCTGTTTTGAAGATTTTGGCAATTGTTCATGAGCTATTATATAGTATCAGGTCACACATTCATCACTCAGCCACTCGCACACACTCTGCAAAGCTTTGTACAGTTATCATATGCTCTTTCCCTAATACAGGAGATTTATGCTGGGTATCTTCAATAATAATTATCCATTGTTAAAAATGAAAGCACATTGCTCAAGATTATATCACATAAAAGCAGCCTGTACTATCTGCATGTGATAAAACATAGCAAACTTTTGGCTAAAACACATACCGCATCATGTGTATTGGTAAATACTACATGTTGGAGCTTGATTCACTTAACAATTTCACAAGGAACATAATTGTTATGCGATGACAAGACAACAATAAATTATGGAACAGAAGTTTTCATCTTGTAGCTATGTACAGTGATTAGCCTGCTTAGACAGGCATATAATATGCTATAATACACAAAATGTTGCAAGGATCTCCTTTTCTCACAGATCCTCAGTCCTCTTGTTAGTACTGCACCCGGACTGTCTGTTGAAACACTGTCATTTTAATCTTGTATCTATGCACAGTAATCTGGATAAATACTTTTATTCTGTGAATATGCACTACTTCATTTTTCAAATAACATTTGCTGTGCTTACATGTACCTCTCTCAATAGTTTTCCAATCACAGAATATTTGTTAAGGTCACTGTTTCATAAACTTTAAATCAACAACTACGGAGATGCCAAGATAGATGATGATATTGAAAATGAAGAGATCTGAGGTAAAGATTTCAAAAATCTGATTGATATCATTATACAATGATGGCCTGTACTATGAAAAATATTAATTTGACTATTACAACAATTGAACATCACTCCTACTTCTTTAACAATAAAAATCAATAAACCCCCATGGCACTAATTGGACCCCCCCCCCCCAAGCCTCCTGGAGAGGGCATTTATTAGAAGTATTATATAAAAGCAACAGGCAAAAAGTGCAGTGGCAAATACCACTGTACTAGTCTAGTTTTCACATCATTATATTACACTTTAGCAAAAAATTTCTAAAAATTGAAATTTATTTTTAATACCCGGTTGATAGCATCATGATGCAGTTTCGGTACCAAAGTATAATTAACTGTAAATTAGTCACAAAAGACTAATTAGGTTATCAGTGATGTGACAACAAAGAAGTTTTTTAAAATTAGTGCCATGCTACAGAGGAAGAGACTGAGCGATAATTAGAATAATATGGGTGTTTATTAGAATACAATTTATACGCTACATGCTTTTTCTGCAACTTTTATACTTAAATAAAAAAGATTTAACTGAAATCTAAGTAAAGAATCTATTTTGAAAAAAACAGAAAACAAATTCAGATACAGAAAATGATAAATAATAGCTTAATTGTCTGGGAATTGATATTTCTGTAACTGCATGAGCCATTTCACAATATGTCTGTGGATCCCTGCTTCAACTATACTAAATGACAAAAAATAAACTAGCTGTATCTTACAAGTTATATCATGTCTAAAAATGTGCAAATGAAAACAAGTGTAGAAGATACGACTGTCTTTATTCTTTTTCTTTAAAACACACCATCTTCATTCTTAGAAATGTTGCTTTTTTTACTTCATTTCTCTTTTAACCCTGATCCTGCTAAATTAAATTGTTTAAATTTTCAACCATTTGGAATGCGTCTCGCTACCACCATCACAACTTCAAGTGGTTGAAAATTACTCATTTTTGTTAATTTGAGACCAAACATTTACAAACCTTGATGTTTAAACAGTCATTTAATTCCCAATAACAGTGATTAATCTGCTAATAAAACAGGTTAAATATGACAATAGTCGTGATCAGCAGGATAAGGGTTAAACCTTATCTCTAATTTATTTATAATGACATTCTGATATTCTGTTACTTGTCTATTAGTGACTGCAGGATAAGGGTTTGCTAAGAGACATTGCATATATTTACACATCATGGCATTAGTTGATGATCTCTTTACCCAGTGATCTTGCTCGCTGAAAGCTATTGCACAACAAATATATAGAGATGGCTGCAGCAATGTTTGCAGATTACTGATACATGCTAGACCGGTCAAGGGAAGCAAATTTACATATAGAATCGCATAATTTATAACTTTACCATGCACATTTTGGGGCCAGTCCAGCTGTGTTTTGCGGCACATATTCAAATAATAACCTTGTATTATTTCAGTCAAGTGCTACTGGATTCTATAGTTATTTCTGAAAATACATTTACTTCATGACTTATCTCTGAAGTTGTATTACAGTAGTTGCTATTTTGTAAACCATTGCCTATGATGCTGCAACAAAAGCGTTTTCCTGCCAAGAGCAGCCAAACATACTTCCAAGCCTGATTCAATGCACATGTAAATTATTCATATTCTGGCCTAAAACAAATCTTTACAATGTAGCATTTAATCAACTTCTGTTACTCACACACGCATTGCAGGAATATTATCTATAAAATTGCCTAACTGGCAAAGTAGTCATTAATGGCTTGCAACAGGACTTTGCTGTATAACTACCATTGGTGACTCTTCCCCACGTTCTCCGCTAGTCCGTTGTGGTTGCTGCACAACTGTGTCCCCTACTAATGTAGTGTTGGCCGTAGTGGTGTTGAGGGGAAAGAAATTAGGAGGAGCAATGAATGTGGGCTGGGCATGGGTGACTGCGGAAAAGGTTCCATGAATAGGAGCAGCGGGTTGGCCAGTGCTGTAACCTGGAAGCTGCATATTCAGAGAACCTGTCTGAGTGGTGTCTAATGCAGATGGTAATTGTGCTACAGGCGCTGTAAAAGCCACCTGCTGTTGTTGTAGCACCTGCAGGCTTGCTGGGTTCAAGGTAACAGTGGCTGTAGTGGCAACAGTACTGGGTAGAATGGGTACTAGGCCTACTGGTGACGTTGTTACTTGCGGATGTGATTGATGTCGTGCAACACTCATCACACCCACAGGTGCAACCATGGGAAGGGGCGCAACAGCACCCTGTCTTTCATGGCTATGAATATCACTGGCCCAAGCTGATTTTGTAGCAGGCTCTCCACCCACTACAAGGTGCAGTTGACGTGAAAGAACCTGCTGCTCATGCTGCAATAACAGTTGTTGTTGTTGAACAGCAGCAGGAGTGTCACATTCCATCGATTGAGTGGCACTAATATGTCCCTGTTGCATTGAATGGTGTAAAGTGCCATGTGTAGACTGGTGAGAATGACTCGGCCCAGTTGTCACACTCGTCGTTTGTGGTCCAGTTTGCCCTGACGATGAAGGATGATGATGCTGGTGTGTAGGGTCTGAGCGTGCTCGAGTGTTGTTTTGGCCTGATGATACTGCAATAAGTCAGAAAATATAATTAGGTGATGAAGACACTATGATAATAAAAAATTGAAATAGCAACTACAAATGCATACCCTACATATTTGTTTTGATTGGGGCAATAATACAGGACTAGACATTAAATGATGTTATCTTTTTTTGGGGTACTTGCCCCCCCCAGGGTTCAATTTGTTCAGTATCATGTAGCGAATAGCTACACAATTTTGGCCGCTTGCTAATCAAGCTTGGAAGTGAATATAGCGAAATATTTTATCATTAATGATGGGAAAAACCCACAGAATCTGGAACTAGGTTTAAAATTCACTACACAAAATATTCCAAAAAAATTGAATCCTGCCCTCTCCCCCCAAATAAATCACTTGCCTGATCTGCCCACAACATGTGTAGCACATTGTCCAAGGCACTCTAATTTAAAATGGTGCAAATTGAAGCACTTGTCCAAGGGCCACTGTCTGTAATTTTGTACTTACACCCCACCCAAAATCGGTTACCCCGGGCAAACGTTAGTGTCGAGCCGTGTCAATATACTGAGAATAAGAATGTAGATAAAAATCAGGAGTGATTCAGACCAACCTTAAGAACTTAAACAAGAGACCAGAGGGCCACCATAATCCCCAACCCCACCCATGTTTCAGGGTGCATGTATATATTATAACACATATTAAAGTCAATAATAGTCACAAGTCAGCCGTAGTTGAATTAGATCAAGTTGGCATTTTTCCCTGAAACCACACATTTTGCTTTAGAGTAATGGTCTAGCTATCTGGCACAATTTTCTAAATATTACCCATACTAGAGTCAACAAGACTACAGAACACCAAGTGCTCCTGTCCCAAAATAGAATTTGATTGAAGAGATTTTGTGTAGTGTTATTAATGTAGGCCTAGTCTGGGTCAAAGATCAAGTCTGAGTCCAAGAGTAAGAACAAGAAATAAATGTCCCTCAAAATTAATGATCCTAATTCGGATCTCAATCGTAACCCTGATCATTCCCACAATTTAATGGATTGGTCCTTGGCCAGACAAACGCCTTTGATAAAAGTTTCATGCAAATCTGTGAGATCTGGATCACAATTCAGATCATCCCAAAAATCTTTTTGTTCCTTAGCTCGAGATACCTCAGGTAAATCGGTTTGTTACCTTTTAAGTATCCGACAGAAAGACAACAAACCAACTCGACCAAAAACATAACTTTCCTGGTCAGTCTAGAATCACTTGTCTCTGTTTTAGAGTACCGGTAATGGTCTAGTAATAACTATCACGGTTCCTCAGATATTAACCCTTACACTGCTATGGGTGACTATAGTCGCCAAAAAAAATAAACCAAGCGCAGCCTGCTGCGACTAAATTTCTTTCCTTTTTTTCAATTAAAAAAAAAAAAATTCACCCAAGTTTTGTGGTGTCTTTCTATTTGCGCTAAAAAGATAGCTAACTGACTGATTTTGTATTGTGATGGCTTTTAATATCAGTTGCTCATCACATGTTTTGAAGAAAAAACGTGACAGATATTAATTAGTGGAAAACCACACATGCTGCAAATTTTATGCAGCAGTGTAAGGGTTAAGCATATTAGTACCAATAATAGCAGAAAGTCAGCCATTTTGAATTTGATGAGGGCATATCCCTTCCTGACACCTCACATTTTGTTTCAGAGTAGTGCTCTGGAAAACAGCATGGTTTACCAGAGATAAGGTACCGGGACATGTTATAGTAAAAAATGGCCATTTTGAATTTTATCAAGTTGAAATTTTTCAGGGTGCATACTGACCTAATACCTCACATTTTGTTTCATAGTAATGGTCTAGCTATCTAGCACAGCTTAACCCTTTAACCGCCGGTGTCGCATATATTCGGGTTTTCATTTCTTATTACCACAATAAGTACCACCTTTTAAACATGTTAAAGATCAAATGTGACATCAATCAGCAATATTTTAGAACAGTTGACCTTCATTTTGTCGAATCTGAATAATTTTCACTCACTTGAAGTTGTGGATCGCGTCAGCGAGACAACTTCAAGTGAGTGAAAATTAAGATTGAATATTTTAGCGGTTAAAGGGTCAAACGATATCTAGCTATCTGGCACAGTTTGTCAGATATCAGGCATAATAAATTTAATTATAGCCAATAGTCTGCCATTTTGAACTTGAGAGAGTAGAAATTTTTCAGTGCATATCCCAACTGGAAACCGCACATTTTGTTTTATAGTAATGCTATCTGGCAAGGTTTGTCAGATATCAGTCATATTAACCCTTATCCTGCTAAGGTAATTCATTTAAATTTCCACCCACTTGAGGTTGTGTTTCGCTAATGGGACCCACAACTTTCAGTGGCTGGGAATTACTTGTTTAATTGGAGCACAATTTTTTACAAATTTTAATGTTTTTGGTCAACAAACAAAACAGATTAAAACGTGATCAGCAGGATAAGGGCTAAAGTTATTTATGGGCGATAGTCAGCCATTTTGATCTAGTTTAAATTTCTCATGACACATCTCAAGCTGAAACTGCACATATTGTTTTATAGTAATGGTCTATCTATGTGCACTGTTTGCCAGAAGGCATATTAAATTAGGTGAAATTTTAAAAAACCCATAAGGCACTTCTACACCACCTAAGTGATGTGTGTGTGCAAAATTAAAGAAATCCATCTACAGGTTTCGGGGATCTGCTCCGGAAACGAAATGTGGACAGACAGACATCAGAGGCGACGCCAATACGCAGTGTTGTAAGGGTTGAACCATTCTTACCTTGAGTTGGGCTGGACTGCTGCTCTATGGCAGGGCTTGTGGAAGTACTACTGGACGTGTTAGTACTTTCGTCTGTTGTACGCTTAAAAAAATTGTGCTGCAGAGCATAGTAAGGAGTAATTCTTGTCTTAGGATCAAAGTCAAGCATTCGCAGAATGAGGTCCTTAAATTTGAGATAATCTGATAGAGTATGTCCCGGCTCTCCCATGCGACGACCACCAGGACCTCCGGTTTCAACACCTAGGACATCATGCAGCTTTTTACCTCCAGCAGATTTGTACTATAAAACAAAACATATCCAAATGAACCTTATTTCAAAGTGTGTTTGTGTGTGTGTATAGCTCCTTGAATGACTATACACGTCTAAACCATGTTTGGTCAAAATTGTATTACACTTATCTGAATTAACATAGATTACATTTCAGTTAGGTTCATTTAAATTATATCAAGAATGAATAAGATACAGAATTTACAGCTCAAAACATGCTGATTTACCGACTTTTTGCTAATCCAGATGTCTATTTGGAGATAATTTACTGTACTTCACTATGGTGGGTACAAAAAGTCTCACATTTTGTTTAGTTATAGTCTAGCTACAGGGATGATAATAAAGACGAAAAAAACCAAGACTACATAAGTCCAAGCTCCCCCGCTTCGAATTTATATTTGAAGTTGAATTAGAAGCCAGCTTGAAGTTGAACTCAGCTACAGTGTGTGAGGGAGTGTACAACACTCACTGGTGTACAGTAGTTATTCATTATAGCACGATTGGTGGGGTCCATTAATACGAATCGTGTTATAAGCCGCTCGTGCTATACAAAATAGCTTGATTTGAACTGGTAATAGGTGAATATGACAGGAGAAACACGGGATACAGTATTGGCTTACACGGGATACGATCATAGCGATCATAGCATAGCGTTTTTTAGGGCCTACTGGAAGAGTATCATAGTTTAGAAGAATATTATTTATTATTTGTAAATAATAAAAATATGGATTAATTGAATTTGTCTGATATAAACAGTAGAAGTTAAATTAGTTGAATCAGGGAATACGGAACTCACAAAACCAGATTTAGGCTGTGTAAACGAGGCCGTGTCATATGCAGTGTTTGATTACGTCATCATTTTGAGGGTAGAGGAGTGTTTGTCAAAGTCTCGTGAAATATCACTCTCAACGTGAGATCATACGAGACGGTCATACCTGTCAATCATAGTGACAGGTCTTCCGACCGCTGAGATGGGAGGGAGATGTTGACCAATGAGCGTTCGAGCATGCTTGTCAATCAGCCCTGTTGGTGAACTGATTGAGGGTGATCTGTGTCAGCATATAAATATATTTATGCAACACCATTAAATCTATTGTGCTAAAATAATTTATAAATTATTTAAAAAAATGACATGTTTATTATAATCTTGTAATAAAACATTATTAATATAACACGAAATAATAATCTTTTTAAATCAGGAAATAAAACATCACAACACAACACGATATTCCATTACATGTTTCTAAATCGCGTAATAAAACATTATAACACGAACACGATGTCTTTGCAATTTTTTATATCGTGCAATAAAAAAAACTAGGCTACAACACGAATGTGGTGTTTTTCCGAATTGTGTAATCATATCAATGATGTTATTATTATTTATAGAATAACTACAAGCCTGTAGGCTTGAAATAATTGACAGGCTCATTCAGCCACGGCTTTTACTTAACTAACGGCGCTGAGCATTGCGTAACCACCCGCCAATGGTCGATAAACGTTTAGGTCCTAGGAGATCGAGTTCATCTCTAACTTATGTTTATTTAAAATAATCAGGGAATTACAAACACGCAGATAAATATAATTCAAGTGTTAACCAGCTTAAATGAAAGGGCTCTAATCATTGTTTCACCATGTAGTTTTAAATAGTGTACTATACGCGACAAGAAACATGATGTGCTCCACAGTGATGTCGCGAACATAACACCTTGCCGATATAAACAAGAGCACACTCGACAATAGCCCGCCGCCACTATTGAACTTGAAGTCATTATTGCGGCCACAAGGTCAAATTATTGAAGTAAAATGCGAAAAATGACAATAAATCCGCCATTTTGAATTTTTTTCCAGCCATTATTGAACTTGTCCGAGAACTGGTTATTGGTAACATGCATAACAGATTTAAAGATGATACATGAAAAACTTTTCAAGTTATCGTGCCTACAAGGTCAAATTATTGACGTAAAATGCGAAAAATCGCAATAAATCGGCCATTTTGAATTTTTTTCAGCCATTATTGAACTTGTCCAAGAAACTACTTATTAGTAACATGCATAGCAAATTTGAAGAGGATATGTGAAAAACTTTTCAAGTTATCGCGCCTACAAGGTCAAATCATTAACGTAAAATGCGAAAAATCGCAATAAATCGGACATTTTGAAATTTTTTTTCAGCCATTATTGAACTTGTCCAAGAACTACTTATTAGTAACATGCATAACAAATTTGAAGAGGATATGTGTAAAACTTTTTAAGTTATTGCGCCCACAAGGTCAAATTATTGACATAAAAGGCGAAAAAACGCAATAAGTCGGCTATTTTGAATTTTTTTTCTGCCATTATTGAACTTGTCCGAGAACTGGGCATTAGTAACATGCATAACAAATTTGGGAAGGATACATGAGAAACTTTTCAAGTTATCGCGCTCACAAGTAAATGTTAACACCGACGACGCCGAACTTCAAATGCAATAGCCCACCTTTTTTAATTAAAAGGCGGGCTAACAAAAACGCTGCTTGAAAGTTGAAGCGCTAACAGCGATACAACTGAGTTGTGAAGGAGCAATCATCAAACGATCAACATGTCATCACGTCTGGCCATTGACCTATTTTATTACACGATTTAGAAAAAAACATGTTTGAATGTTAAACCTGTCGAATTAAGTTAATTTCATTGAATAATTGATTACCAAGATAAAATCGTGCCTGTCGTATTCGTGTTATAATATTTTATAACACGATTTAAAAAAAAACAAAAAAAACATCATATTGGTGCTATTACACGATTTTAAAAATTTGCAAATACAGCACACTCGTGCTATAGCATAATACTTTATTACACGATTAACAAGAGCACACTCGATAATAGCCCGCCGCCGAATTATGATAAAGAAAGTAAAGACGAATGTCATCACGTAAATAACAACCCAAGATATAAATGGTATGTTAAATAAGATAGATACATGTATAATATGATATACTATATAATACTTGCATAGACTACAAGCAGATCTATAAGATGCGTCTGACAAAAATGTTTTCTATTGGTGTCATAAAGATCAAAGTCGATATATGAGGAGGGGGGTATTACAATAAAAACGTTGTAGTCAATTGATGAGATGAATGATGTACAGATGATGATGTGAGGGTGGGGGTGATAGGGCATGGTGAGTTATTGAGAGCGTTTTCTTTCGCTGTCCAAGAACTGCTTATTAGTAACATGCATAACAAACTTGAAGAGGATACTTGTGAAAATGTTGAAGTTATCGCGCCTACAAGGTCAAATTATTGATGTAAAATGAGAAAAATCGCAATAAATCGGCCATTTTGAATTTTTTTTCAGCCATTATTGAACTTGTCCAAGAACTACTTATTAGTAACATGCATAACAAATTTGAAGAGGATATGTGAAAAACTTTTCAAGTTATCGCGCCCACAAGGTCAAATTATTGACGTAAAATGAGAAAAATCACAATAAATCGGCCATTTTTTTTTTTTTCAGCCAGTATTGAACTTGTCCAAGAACTACTTATAAATAACATACATAACAAATTTGAAGAGAATATGTGAAAAACTTTTCAAGTTATCGCGCCCACAGGGTCAAATTATTGACGTAAAATGAGAAAAATCGCAATAAATCGGCCATTTTTTTTTTTTTTTCGGCCATTATTGAACTTCTCCAAGAACTACTTATTAGTAATATGCATAACCAATTTGAAGAGGATATGAGAAAAACTTTTCAAGTTTTCTCGCCCACAAGGTCAAATTACTGACGTAAAATGTGAAAAATCGCAATAAATCGGCCATTTTTTTTTTTCCGGCCATTATTGAACTTGTCCAAGAACTACTTATTAGTAACATGCATAACCAATTTGAAAAAGATATGTGAAAAACTTTTCAACCTATCGCGCCCACAAGGTCCAGGGTTTGACACAAACTTTTATGAGCAGTGGTCCACAGGACCACCAGCTTAGAGGATCTGGTGGTCCTACAATTTTTTTAGTGGTCCTGACAACAACTAACGTTATAACACTTAGAAATCATGAACCAATTCATTTTTGCGATCATGTGTTTCCACATCGTTAATTTTGTAAAACCACAAAAAGCATGACAGGAGACAATTCAAGGATGATGATCGATCTCAATGTCAAAAATTCCTGACCCTCATGATTACGAACACGTGTTTTGTTCCTTCAAAAAGATGAGAAAGGATACAGTGTTTCTAGCATTATCACCCGCGAGTTGCAACGATTGTTTATATCTTCGGGGCATGTTATGATTCTGATTATACGGTACTCATCGTCAGATTAACGTGTATCGCATGTTTTCGCCGATTGCGCAAGGACTCAGTCACTCTGTTCGAGTCATCCGCCGAATACAGTGAGATTATTTCCATAAAAAAATATTCTATAGTTCAAAAGTTAGACCATCTGGCATGTAGGCCTAATGCAATTTTTAAACTTCAATCTAACCAGTTTAATGGGTTTATAGAGGGAAATGAAAATAGCGCAGTATTTGGCGGGTGACCGACAATAGGTCTTTCAAAATCTCATAAAAATCAGTTGAGAGTTGACTGAGAAATCGGCAAAAAACATGCGATACAAGTTAATCTGACGGCGAGTAGTCTATAGGCTAGGGCCAGATATTTTGGTGGTCCACAGGACTACTGGATAGAATGTTCTGGTGGTCCGACATAATTTCTGGTGGTCTTGGTGGTCTAGAAAAATCGTGTTATAAATATTCCAGCATCCGATTGAGCATGACATTTTCAGCTAACTTCACACGTAATTCTAGCGCTGATCGGCCCTACGAAGCAGTCGCCGAGTCCACGGCTAATGTTTAATCGTGCTATAAATAGTGGCAATCCTGCACGCTTGGCGCTCAGACAACGTAGCCGGCCAATGGTAAGGTACATGACGGCACCCTTTCAGAACAACAGTATTTCATTCCGTATCTGAGCACGAATTCAACTTAAATATCAGGGCCTATAAGTTATAACACGATAGTGTAATAGAATAATATGAAACGAATATGACGTGCACAATTTTGTCTCAAAAATGCAACTACACAAATTAGTTAATGCAGCATGTTTAAATCGTGTTATAAAATATTGTAGCACCAGTAATAATGTTTTTATAACTTTTTTAAATCGGGTAATAAGGATTCATGGCGCAAGTGTGGTGTTTTTTAAATGTAGTTTTTAGCCCGCCTTTTAATTTTAATTAAAAAAGGTGGGCTATTGCAATTGAAGTTCGGCGTCGTCGGCGTTAACATTTACTTGTGGGCGCGATAACTTGAAAAGTTTTTCATGTTTCCTTCCCAAATTTGTTTTGCATGTTACTAATGACCACTTCTCGGACAAGTTCAATAATGGCTGAAAAAAAATTCAAAATGGCCGACTTATTGCGATTTTTCACCTTTTACGTCAATAATTTGACCTTGTGGGCGCGATAACTTGAAAAGTTTTTCACGTATCCCTTTCAAATTTGTTATGCATGTTACTAATGACCAGTTCTCGGACAAGTTCAATAATGGCCGAAAAAAAAAAAAATGGCCGATTTATTGCGATTTTTCACATTTTACGTCAATAATTTGACCTTGTGGGCGCGATAACTTGAAAAGTTTTTCACATATCCTTTTCAAATTTGTTATGCATGTTACTAATGACCAGTTCTCGGACAAGTTCAATAATGGCCGAAAAAAAAAAAAAAATGGCCCCAAATTTGAAAACAAAAAGTAGCCCGGACGGATGGACAACCCGACAACATAATGCCTTCGGCCACAGGCGAAGGGAGGCATAAACAAGGCCCGTCAGCGACGGAAATAGGCCTCAGCCTCTAATCATCGTTTAAAAGTGAAAATCATTTCTGCCATTATTGAACGTGTTCAATGATCCACCTATCTAGCACAGATTACTGTGTATATTACAGATATTGAAGTTACTGATGGTCGCAAGTCAGCATTTTTTTAATTTGAGCAAGTTGCAATTAAGAGGGTATAAATATTCCTCACTGAAACCATATATTTCGCTTTATAGTATTTATTGGACTGGTATATATGGAAATTTTTTTCCATGGGCTGATATGGGAATGCCGCGAATAGATTTAATACATTATCAGTGTTGGATTTTGTTGGCTAATTTAAATTTATGTGTTTTTCTATAGCAAAAAAACAATCTTCACCCTAAAAAGTGACCCCTTATTTGCGCGCGGCTGCTTTAAAAGTATTATCATGGGGTTTCGAAAGGGGCGCCGTAAACGGTGATGGCACACGGTTTAGACCATGACTCACTTTGCTTCTCCTGTGCACGTTTCAAAAACTTTCATAACAATCGGGCCATTTTGTTTTTTGTCTGCCATCGTGAATTTATGTAAATTTGGACCGAATGTCCGGTACTTAAAAAAGTTGAAATCATATTATTTTTCGAATCAGAAAAGTTAAAGAAGTGTACAAATAACTTGTACTCATCATGATTTTCCAAATTATGCCAATTTTGAAGGTTAGAGCATCTAACTATCTGGCACGGTTTGTCCGATATCAGGCATATTGAAGTTAATTATGGCCGATAATCGGCCATTTTAAATTTGATCAAGTTGAAATTTTTTAGAGCATATCCTTAACTAAGAGCACACATTTTGTTTTGTAGTAATGGTCTAGCTATATGGCACGGTTTGTCAGATATCTGGCATATTAAAGTTAATTATGGCCGATAATCGGCCATTTTTAATTTGATCAAGTTGAAATTTCTCAGAACATAACCCTACCTGAAACTGCACATTTTGTTTTATAGTAATGATCCAGCTATCTGGTCTGGTTTTCCAGATATTACGCATATTAAAAAAGTAACGGCAGAGAATCTGCCATTTTGGCCGCCATGACCTATTAGTTAAATGGATGTATGGTATAAATTTTGGCCTGATACATAAAAAAATGCTGAGTGAATCGCGTTAACGAAAAAATGTGTCGATCGGAAAAAAATCAAGGTCATAGGGGTCACAGAAAGGTCAAATGTGAAATTAGTCAAGCTTTAGTCATGATTAACCTGTATGTGAAGTTTAATGTGCATTCCAGTTACGCGAAACAAGTTATAGTGCTAAAAGTGGCGGACAGAAGGACGGACGCGCCTGGTGACAACAATAGGCATCCGCCAAAACTTTGGCTGAGGCCTAAAAATATTATGCCCTTGTCCACAAAGGAATGAAGATGAGAAGGGTAGTTACCCTTTTTCACTGTTATTAAAACATATATTGAAACATATTCATCCACTGACAATCACTGTGACGTCTCCGGGACACTCTTGCCGTTCCCATTTACCCGGTAGAAGCCTGACTACGTGGTGGTGTCCAAATCAAAGAGCCATTTATAATATGTATGTTTTTACGCATAATGTAATTTTTGCTTTCCTGTTTGATTCAGATCCCCATGAAAAGTGACCTGTATTCTGAGCTACATTGACTGATAATAGGGAAAATTCTATAGGGATAATAGAGCTGGTATTTCTTCTCGCTACCGTGACAAAGAGGGGCTTAACTTTTGTGCTGTTGGAAACATGTATATATACGATTTTAGGAAAGTTTCAAAACAAATAAAATGCCACTGAAATTGACAAAAAAATTTGTGATAGATGATGAATAAAGCAAATAATTATGTTCGGGCTATGCATTGGTTCTAGCTTCTTTTTATTCTGCTAATTGAAGGCTATTTCTCCGTGAGTTTTCATTCAATCAACTTCAAACCTTGGCACAATGATCCTTATGTATGGGGAGGTGTGCTATATTTTTATGAAGAATTCCTCGTTCGTTTGGATTCATTCAAGATTTTCTGGATCACCAAGTGGATAGATGTCGGGTCAATGATGCACATGTCGGGTCAAGTCTATTTATTGTGTGAATCAATCGAGGCTGAAATGCGAGCAGTATGTACAGACTTGGTCGCCATATTAACCCTTTTAATGCTAGATTTGATAATTAAATGGCGTTTGTTCAGTACTATTTTATTGCCGAGCCAGCGTCCCAGACAGTGGCCCAGTATTGAGCTAATATTGGTGTTTTATATGAACAGTAGAATTCAACACATTTTTCCAAAGGAGACATTTGTGAAAATTTAAAATACATAGACTTTTTGCCAAATTGTCATTTTGCATGACTTTTCCAGGCCTGGGTTTTATTTTTTTATTTTCTATGGTTTTCCATGATTTTCCAGGACCATGGGAACCTCGTAAATTTTGCAAATCCATCCAAACATGGAACATCGACTCAATGTTGTTTTAATGTTGGGCCAGGGTCGCAGACAGTGATACAGCAATAATTCAACAGAGAGACAAGTCAATGGGTTTACCGGGTCTGAATGTCTCCATTTGACAATCAAATATATATCTACTTAAAAGTAAAAAGGCTCAGTGGGGACTTCTGATGTCCGAAATTTGAAGTCTGAATCCTGAGGTCTAAAATTTCAATTTAAGATGGCTGCTGAGAAAAACATAAGCAAAATTCCAAATAATCTGTCATAATAAAAAAAACTCAACAAAATTCAAAATTGCAGCAAAAAAAATGTAAAACTTAGTCCAAACATATCTGTTACTTGAGAAGTCACACTTCCCTTTTTGTTCAATTTGCGAGATGTATGTTTGTCAGAAAATAGAATTATAGAAATATTTTTTGTCATGTGAAACTGGAATTTTGATCAGCACGTCCACCTTAAAACGAATGAAAAATAGAAGAAAACAATTTAGCAGCACAAGGGTTAATTTTTTCAAAAAAGTACAATGTTATTTAAAAAATATTATGAAATGATATAAGACGTGAATGTGAGACCAGATTTAACATAGTTTGTTGAGATGTAATATTACTCAGTTACAATATCTTAGGCGTCAATAAATAAGAACAGTTCCATTTCTTCCTCACCTTTTTACCATCTTTTGATTTTCGAGAAACATAAGATCCGTCGGGAAGTTTATCAAAAAATTTTCTTGTCTTCGGAGCCTTGTCCAATAAATGTTGTGGAGGCATACCAAGTACCTCTACGATCTTCATCATTTGATCATACTGAAAAGACAAATACTATCTATGATCACAAAATTTGGGCTGTTTCATCCAGTGTTGGTAGTAATGTTGATAGTTTGATAGTAATTCAGATATGCATAAGTTCATATTATTATAGCCAAGTTTCATTATATGCAGACAGCACATGATGTAAATTGTACTTACAAGGTACATCATGTGCTCTCATTCTACAAATAGAGTAAATATTCAGAAGCTGAAATAAACTAGGAAGAATTACTACAAACAATCAAAATGTGCCATTTGGCTACCTTCCAAAAAAGCTACAGCTGTGGCCGATCAGACTTAATAATCCTAATCAGTATCCCAGTACTTAATAGTCTACCTATCTGGCACGGTTTACCCGATATCAGGCCAATCGAGGTAAATAATGGCTGATTGACGGTCTTTTGAATTTGATCTAGTTAAAAAATTTCAGGGTGCATCATCCCCCGAAACCTCACATTTTGTTTTATAGTAATGGTCTAGCCATCTAATACAGTTTGCCAAATACTGGGCATGTGAAAGTAACTGGCCGATAGGCCGACATTTTGAATCTAGTCAGGGTGTCCTCCCTCAAAACATCACATTTTTTTCATAGTAATGGTCTAGCTATCTAACAAGGTTTGCCAAATATTGGGCATGTGAAATAATGGTAGTTAGGGGGCCATTTTGAATTTGATCAAGTCGAAATTTTTAAAGATGCATCCTCTCCTTAAACGTCACATTTTGTTTTATAGTAATGGTCCAGCTATCTAGCACGGTTTACCTGGTATTAGGCAAATCGAGGTAAATAATGCCGATTGACTGCCATTTTGAATTTGATAAGAGTTAAAAATTTCCAGGGTGCATCCTCCCCCGAAAACATTTTGTTTTATAGTAATGGTCCAGCCATCTAGCACGGTTTACTAAATAGCAGCAATGTGAAAGTGAATAATGGTCGATAGACGGCCATTTTGAATTTGATCAAGTCGCAATTTTTCAAGATGCATCTTCTCCTGAAATCTCACATTTTGTTTTTTTAGTAATGGACAACTTCGATAATGGCTAAAAAAAAATTCAAAATGGCCGATTTATTGAAATTTTTATGCATGTTACTAATGACCAGTCCTCGGACAAATTCAATAATGGCTGAAAATTTTTTCCAAATTGCCAATTTATAGCGATTTTTTGCATTTTACGTCATAAATTTGACCTTGTGGGCGTGATAACATACAAAATTTGTCATTTAGCCTGCTCAAATTTCTTATGCATGTTACTAATAAGCATTTCTCGGACAAGTTCAATAACGGCTGAAAAATCACATTTTGTACCATAGTATCATATTTTCAAGATAAATGCCAATTCAAGATAAATTTAAATTATTTGCGATCAGTGAATTTTGCAGGCTTTTATAGTGAAGCGATTTCAAACAATAATGACAACCATAAGATGTGTGTCTTTGGGTCTCGTAAGGTTATTCTCGTCTGATCAACTTCCAGTTTACAAATGCCTATGATCACTTTAAACAAACATCATCATCGCTTCAGATTTAGCGTGCGCGATTGCGCTCGCGCACCATAACTCACGCAATGGTGAGGTCAGGCTAGTGAAATACAGCACACCTCATGTCGTCAGGCCAAAAAAAATATTGTTTGTTTCCGATTTCTGACAGACCCTATCAAAACATAAGCCATTCAAACTTATTTATTTGATTTTGTAAAGTAAAAATGTTGCTTAATTCCAACCGATCCTATCAAAACATATGTGACCCAAACTTATTTTATAGCTTTACTCCCGGCATAGGCGATGTATAATAGATTTATCTTTAACTTTATCAAGCGCCAGCGATCCGACTCCCAAATGCATTTTATAGACCCATTCGAGTGGCTGTTTTCGATGTCGATACTTTTGTGTCAACTTGGTCAAACAGCATTTTTTTACCTTAAAAAAAAATCTCAACGATGGATGGAAATGGGACCTATTAATTATAGACGATTGTTTGGTGTCATAGCAAAACAACGCTATTTTTTATGCTGACTGTTTGTGGTGTTAAAGCTACATGTGTGTTAATGGTTATTTTTAGTGTGACATATTTTCAGCAAACACGAGGAGCTGACGGTGCCCCATGCTGATTTGATGTTGGGCCAGATTCGCAAATGGCGGGCCAGCATTAATCCACCATCGGGTTAAAGTCTCATGTTTATTTGATTGTATCGTTCTGCAGCACAAATTTTGCCTTTGCAATTATAAGCCAACAGCCATCCAATTGGAGTATCAGGCCAGGGCGAAACATTTGTCTGTGCATAACCCATCCTGTCATTGGCAGGTGTAGTTCCCACTATATTAGCAGGTGTGGTGGAAAATACGCCTGCCAATGACAGGATGTGCATTACCCAGGTATTTAACTGAATGTTGCTTTGACAGTAAGTTCTAGAGAGCAAACCCCTGTAGTCTAATGCCAACCAACACAAGGATTAATGTTATATCTATACCTGAATAGACTAAGATCTAGAAAGTTCTAGACTATGTAGTGTGCTAATATTTTAAATTGATGAAATAATGTCAAAATAATAGCTTTAGGTTGTATTTTGGCATCTTGTTGGGTCATCCAATTGAAATAAATATGTTTACAATACAATACAACATGCACAATATATACAGACAAGACATGCATGGAAGTGAATGTTGCTTCAAATAAACTAAATCTCCGATTGGTTAAAGTGACACAAAATAAAATAATTTAAACAAATTACAACAAATCGGCAACACACATAATGATATCTTCTGACCTTAAATGTTGTTGGTTTTTTAAACTACAAATCCCTTTTTTTAATTTCATTAACCCGTTTGGCATTGTGGTTAATTGTTGTGAGTGATCACTCACCTCACCAATTTTAGGTGAGCTTATTTCACTAGCCACCGCTTTTCAAATCTAAAGGCCTGTGAATTTACTATAGAAAAAAAAATCCTTTCCTGAAACTGCACATTTTGTTACCCTGGTACATAGTAATGGTCTAGCTATCTGGCATGTTTGCCAAATATCAGGCATATTAAACAATCTTTCCCAATAAGTTAAAAATTTCAATAGACAGTAGATCATGTAAACTTGAAACATAAACCAGACCAAAAAAACTTCACCAGACAGTAGGTGGTAAATGGCAGATTCTCACCTTATGATCACATTAAACTGACCAAAAAAAACTAGCAAAAAAAATAACCAGATTGTAGGTCCGATGTAGTTGGGTATTTACCCGTACCTATTTGTGTATTACTGGTCGGTCCGATGTTAAAGGGAAAGACTAAAGTAATTCATGGCTGGAATTTTTCAGGTCACATCCCTAGTTGAAATCACACATATGGTTTTAAATAGTACCAATGGTCTAGCTATTTGGCATGTTTTGCCAAATCAGAAATATTATAGTAAATAACGGCTCAGTCAGCCATTTTGAATTTGAAATTTCATTGAATTTAAAATTTTCAGGGTGCATCTTCAATGAAGTCTCACATTTTGTTTCATAGTAAATGAAATGAAATGAATGGGGTTTAAGGCAACCTTTCTGCACATATAGGCTAGACTGGGCCAGGAAAACCTCCTGATGATGCCGGAATGAATGAGATGACACTGCCCTCGAGACACGGGATTTAAAACTCGAGCTCTGGTGGTCTGAGGCCAAGTAAGCTACGTCTTGGTCACGGCGGTTCCCCGATATATTGAATCTTTACTACTTCATAATGGTCAAGCTAGTACTTGTACTTGTTTTCCTTAAAGCATTTGAGTCAAATCTTGTTCAAAACATCGCCTGTCATCAAATTCCCAGACTAAAATCAAGGACTATTCCCGTTTTGTAGGACCTGTGGGAACCATGCCAACAAAAAACACATTTAGAGCCCCTTGAGATTATTTGTACCAAATTCGATAAAAGTACAGACTGAAAGTAGACCCGAGTAAAGTAAATCCAACAAGAGCACACTCTACAATAGCCCGCCGCCATTATTGAACTTGAAGTCATTATTGCGGCCACAAGGTCAAATTATTGACGTAAAATGCGAAAAATGACAATAAATCAGCCATTTTCAATTTTTTTCGGCCATTATTGAATTAGTCTGAGAACTGGTTATTAGTAACATGCATAACAGATTTGAAGAGGATACATGAAAAACTTTTCAACTTATCGCGCCCACAAGGTTAAATTATTGACATAAAATGCGAAAAATCACAATAAATCGGCCATTTTGAAATTTTTTTCAGCCATTATTGAACTTGTCCAAGAACTACTTATTAGTAACATGCATAACAAATTTGAAGAAGATATGTGAAAAACTTATTAAGTTATAGCGCCCACAAGGTCGAATTATTGACGTAAAATGCAAAAAATCGCAATAAATCGGCCATTTTGAATTTTTTTTCAGCCATTATTGAACTTGTCTAAAAACTACTTATTAGTAGCATGCATAACAAATATGAAGAGGATACGTGAAAAACTTTCAAGTTATTGCGCCCACAAGGTCAAATTATTGACGTAAAATGCGAGAAATCACAATAAATCGGCCATTTTGAATTTTTTTCAGCCATTATTGAGCTTGTCCAAGAAGGACTTATTAGTAACATGCATAACAAATTTGTAGAGGATATGTGGAAAACTTTTCAAGTTATCACGCCCACAAGGTCAAATTCTTGACTTAAAAGGCGAAAAATCGCAATTAGTCGGCGAATTTGAATTTTTTTCGGCCATTATTAAACTTGTCCGAGAACTGGTCATCAGTAACATGCATAACAAACTTATTGCGCCCACAAGTAAATGTTAACGCCGACGCTGGCGAACTTTAATTGCAATAGCCCACCTTTTTTAATTAAAATTAAAAGGCGGGCTAAAAATGACAACAAATCGGCCATTTTCATTTTTTTCCCAGCCATTATTGAACTTGTCTGAGAACTGGTTATTAGTAACATGCATAACAGATTTAAAGATGATACATGAAAAACTTTTTCAAGTTATCGAGCCCACAAGGTCAAATTATTGACATAAAATGCGAAAAATCACAATAAATCGGCCATTTTAAAAAAATTTTCAGCCATTATTGAACTTGTCCAAGAACTACTTATTAGTAACATGCATAACAAATTTGAAGAGGATACGTGTAAAACTTTTCAGGTTATCGCGCCCACAAGGTCAAATCATTAACGTGAAATGCGAAAAATCGCAGTAAATCGGACATTTTGAATTTTTTTTCAGCCATTATTGAACTTGTCCAAGAACTACTTATTAGTAACATGCATAACAAATTTGAAGAGGATATGTGTAAAACTTTTCAAGTTATCGCGCCTACAAGGTCAAATCATTAACGTAAAATGCGAAAAATCGCTATAAATCGGCCATTTTGATTTTTTTTTTCAGCCATTATTGAACTTGTCCAAAAACTACTCATTTGTAACATGCATAACAAATTTGAAGAGGATATGTGAAATTTTTTTTAAGTTATCGCGCCCACAAGGTCAAATTATTGACGTAAAAGGCGAAAAAACGCAATATTTTTTTGAATTTTTTTCAGCCATTATTGAACTTGTCTGCGAACTGGTCATTAGTATCATGCATAACAAATTTGGGAAGGATACATGAAAAACTTTTCAAGTTATCGCGCCCACAAGTAAATGTTAACGCCGACGCCGCCGAA
The DNA here is from genome assembly GCA_964017125.1 of Flabesymbios commensalis. Lineage (NCBI taxonomy): Eukaryota > Metazoa > Annelida > Polychaeta > Terebellida > Flabelligeridae > Flabesymbios > Flabesymbios commensalis. Next base: position 33,445,210 of record OZ024905.1, on the reverse strand, counting down.
CTTCAATTGCAATAGCCCACCTTTTTTAATTAAAATTAAAAGGCGGGCTAAAAAGCAAATTTGGTAACAGTTTGCCAAGCGGTTGAGGATATACGTGTACACTGTATCAGCTAGAAACCATTTATTACACCCTGCCGGGAAATTGAACTCACATAATTATTCCCGCACTACTTCCAGTAGGAGGGGGATACAATTAATACAATTAAATAAATATCAACAAGGGTATCATACTCTCCAAAGTGCGCAGATACATGTACATCAAGGAAGCATTAATAAAAACAATAACAACAATAACAAGCACAAAACAAAAAGTCTCCACGTCATACTTATAGTGAAAAACAATGTGTACCTCATTAGCACCAGCAAACAATGGTTCTCCAGTATGCATCTCCACTAGAATGCAGCCTAAACTCCACATGTCAATCGCTAGATCATAGCTGTTTCCAAGAAGAACCTCGGGTGACCGATAAAAACGACTTTGGATATATTGATATATCTGTATGGAAAGAATAAACACTAAGTATTTACAGGTTGAAGAAATGATTATTTAAAATGTCCCTAAATCTGGTTCCTCATAATATCAATCCATCAATTAATGATTTTGAGAAGATGTGACTGTTTTCGGCACAAAAACTTTAAAAGCAACCTCAATAAATATTTCTAGGTCAATCAATTTAAATTATTCAGATAAAAAAATGGTTTATAAGATATCGCATTCACTAGTTTTTTGGGTGCCATAAATGGGAAGAATTTCCGAGGCACATCTGTGAAAAATTAACAGTATCTACAGAAACCCAGATTTAAAATGTCCTGTATTTCCCCGGACTTGCAAAAATTATCTTTTCCCTCTGTTAGATATAAATAAGGAGGATCAACCAACCCCTTTAGTTGTGCCAATGCTACCTAATATACAGTAGGGTATATTTGCAAAGATTCTGTGAGTTAGACTGTTTACAACTGAAGCATTAGTTAACATAATAAAATCAAACAAATTCACAAAACATAAAAACAAATCAAAACCGCATACTCATTTTCAACAACTTTTCGGTGTTCTGGAATAGCATACTTGGTCACAACATTTTCTGCAATGACAAAAGTTACCCCCAGCAGATAAAATTCCCTGAGTTTTCACTGTATTTCCCCAACATATACAGTTACCTGTGTTTTTTGTTTGCTGCAAGGAAAATTTAAAAATAATTGTCCCCGTTTTCCCTGGTCGTGGGTACAAAATTAATCAGTTTACTTTTTTTGTGAGAGCTAAATAGATTTTTGGATATGCCACAGCAAATGCTAAACACTATAAGCACTCCGATAGTGTCAGGGATGCTCAATAACACTTTCAATGTGACTGGTCACATATAACAATAACTTACCCGATGGCCAAGTTGACAGGAGCTACCAAAATCCACGATCTTGATAGCACTGCGTTTTGGATTGCACAAAAGAATATTCTCTGGTTTGAGGTCACAATGGATAATGTTGAGTTCCGGTGTTGCCAGGAATAATAATGCTGTACACAGCTGTTGTGCAAACTTGCGGGTAAGGTTAAGTGATACTCCACGAAAATTTGTGTTGCGCAGTAAATCATATAAATTATAGCTGAGAAGTTCGAAAACCAGACACAAATGGCTACGAAACATGAAGTGACGTTTCAGCTTCACTGAAAACAAATGGAACACAACACTTAATATTGAACATAATTTTTCATGTAGCATATCTTGGATTTGCATTAGACTTTGCCATAGGAAATGTCAAAATCTATCATTTGACAAAACTGTTACATGAAGTATATTTTAAGCATTCTCTGGTTAGCTCTGGCGTAGGTGTTAAGCACGTATTATGGGAATGCCTACCGGTGCAGTCCACAGGCGACCTGTGGCTGGAGTTTCAAGGCTCATTTTATTCCAATAATAACATTTTGGTCGGCTAATAAAACAAGATTCAAATACAACCATAGTCGTGCTTACTTGTGGAGTACATACACTGGCAAATGTTTGGTCTCACATTAAACACATATGTGTAATTTGAAGCCATAAATAATACAAGAGCACACTCGACAACAGCCCGCTGCCATTATTGAACTTGAAGTCATTATTGCAGCCACAAGATCAAATTATTGACTTGAAATGCGAAAAATGACAATAAATCGGCCATTTTCAATTTTTTTCCAGCCATCATTGAACTTGTCTGAGAACTGGTTATTAGTAGCATGCATAACAGATTTGAAGATGATACATAAAAAACTTTTTAGGTTATCGCGCCCACAAGGTCAAATTATCGACATAAAATGCGAAAAATCACAATAAATCAGCCATTTTGAAAAAAATTTCAGCCGTTATTGAACTTGTCCAAGAACTACTTATTAGTAACATGCATAACAGATTTGAAAAGGATACGTGAAAAACTTTTCAAGTTATCGCGCCCACAAGGTCAAATTATTGGCGTAAAATGCGAAAAATCGCAATAAATCAACCATTTTGAATTTTTTTTCAGCCATTATTGAACTTCTCCAAGAACTACTTATTAGTAATATGCATAACCAATTTGAAGAGGATATGTGAAAAACTTTTCAAGTTTTCGCGCCAACAAGGTCAAATTATTGACGTAAAATGTGAAAAATCACAATAAATCGGCCATTTTTTTTTTTTTTGGCCATTATTGAACTTGTCCAAGAACTACTTATTAGTAACATGCATAACCAATTTGAAGAGGATATGTGAAAAACTTTTCAACTTATCGCGCCCACAAGGTCAAATTATTGACGTAAAATGTGAAAAATCGCAATAAATCGGCCATTTTTTTTTTTTCGGCCATTATTGAACTTGTCCGAGAACTGGTCACTAGTAACATGCATGACAAATTTGAAAAGGATATGTGAAAAACTTTTCAAGTTATCGCACCCACAAGGTCAAATTATTGACGTAAAATGTGAAAAATCGCAATAAATCGACCATTTTTTTTTTTCGGCCATTATTGAACTTGTCCGGGGACTGGTCATTATTAACATGCATAACAAATTTGAAAAGGATACGAGAAAAACTTTTCAAGTTATCGCGCCCACAAGGTCAAATTATTGACGTAAAAGGTGAAAAATCGCAATAAGTCGGCCATTTTGAATTTTTTTTCAGCCATTATTGAACTTGTCCGAGAAGTGGTCATTAGTAACATGCAAAACAAATTTGGGAAGGAAACATGAAAAACTTTTCAAGTTATCGCGCCCACAAGTAAATGTTAACACCGACGCCGACGACGCCGAACTTCAATTGCAATAGCCCACCTTTTTTAATTAAAATTAAAAGGCGGGCTAAAAAAAAATGAGTGTTTAACCCTTTCACCACTGAAGCCCGTTTTTAAGTGCTGAATGTTAAAAACGGGCTTTAGTGGTGAAAGGGTTAAACGTGAAGATTTGCTAATTTTTGGTCGGAAATTAAACAAATATGAGTACCAGGTACCGTATTTCCCGATGTATAACTGGCATCGATGTGTTATAGTGGTGTGTAGTGATACATGTACAGTATACGGCATGGGTGATGCTCATTATATCCGCTACCCAGTAAACACTATATGCTGAATGCTGGACCGCGCTGCTGTTTCAACATTGAGGAGTGGGCACTCGTGGCATCAAACATGTTAATTTTTACACTGCAGACATGTTTTTATACACTAGAAATAATCAGCTTGCCATGCTGTTTTCAACTGTTGTGGTCGGCGACGTGTCAGGGTGCTGGGCACTACCTGATGTGGGCAGTACAATAGGATGCTTTGATGCAATGCTATGACATATCAATCAATAAGAGCCTCGGCCAACCCCAAAAATCACACCTATGCAACCTAATGTAGAATAGGGTATACAGTAGAACCTACTATGAGCAGCCAATCTTATTTATCAGCCAACCTCCTATGGGAGACCACTTGGTCATTCCCTAAAATGACATTTTGTATACAAATGAGCCTCATATGTGCAGCCACCTGCGTTAAAAGGCAACTTTTCCTGTGTTGCAAGGGTGGCTGCTCATAGCAGGCTCTACTGTACATGCAATTTCAATCGCATAATTATTGGCAACAATTTTTTGGTGTTTTGAAATAGCAATCTCAGTCACGACAATTTTCTGCAATGATGAAAGTTACTCCTAAAAATTTAATTCCCTGTGTATTTCACAAAATTTTCCCTGTAGAGAAAATTTTAAACAATTTTTTTTTACAAGAGTAAGTACTTTCTGAAAACACACCCAATATGCCTTGCGGGAGATCTGAAATAAGTTTACTTTTCAATATATTATAGGCCTAAGACGAACCATCTCATCAATTTTAAATTAGCCTTACAATTTGAGTCAATAATTGAATACTTTTTTGAAGTGATAAGATCATGCAAATCAAATTCAATGAATGCAAAATTGAGTCTTTCAAATTTCATACTTGATAATAGATCAATGTATTGTTCATATATGCATATTATTTCGATAAAAATGTCTCTATAGCAAGCATTACCTAGGCTTTTAAATAAATGTAAATAATACATCTGAAAATATACAAGTCTACAAGTAATAAAGATTAATATAACTCCTTACATACAGACCTATGTAATATTTACACTCTGTGTCATGCTTGTTCATCAATTCAAGTAGTTTCACTTCAATCTGCGCTTGATTCAGGAACGGTCGCTTGTTTTTTATAATTTTAATGGCTACTTGCTCTTGATCGACACAGTCGTATGCTTTCACCACCTAGTAAAAGTAAACATTCATTATTCAAGCAGCAATATTCCACAAAAACAAGACTACATAAGTCCAGGAGCTCCCGCTCCGAATTAGAATTTGATTTAAGCAATTTTGTATAGGGTTATTAATGTAGTCCTAGTCTAGGTCAAAAATCAAGACGCAAGACAACTAGGTCCAAGAAGCCCAGTCTAAGAGTAAGATAAGAACTAGACAGTCTGTCAGAGATTGCAAACCTCCATTGAAATTAATGATCCTAATCAGTATCCCAGTAATGGTCTACCTATCTGGCACGGTTTACCCGATATCAGGCCAATCGAGTTAACTAATAGCTGATGTACAGTCATTTTGAATTCGATAAAAATTAGTTAAAAATTTAGGGTGCATTCTCCCCCGAAACCTCAAATTTTGTTTTATAGTAATGGACTAACATCTAACACAGTTTGCAAAATATTGGGCATGTGAAAGTAAATAATGACCGATAGGGGGCCATTTTGAATTTGATTGAGTCAGAATTTTTTAAGATGCATCCTCAACTGAAATCTCACATTTCATTCTATAGTAATCGTCTAGCTATCTAGCACGGTTTACCCAATATCGGCCATGTGAAAGTGAATAATGGCCTAAAGGCGGCCATTTTGAATTTGATCCAGTCAAAATTTTCCAAGATGCATCCTCAGCTGAAATCTCACATTTCATTCTATAGTAATGGTCTAGCCATCTAGCACGGTTTACCAAATATCGCCCATGTGAAGTGAATAATGGCCGATAGGAGGCCATTTTTAATTTGATCAAGTCAAAATTTTTCAAGATGCATCCTCTCCTGAAATCTCACATTTTGTTTTATAGCTATGGTCTAGCCATCTAGTACGGTTACCAAAAACCGGCTATGTGAAAGTGAATAATGGCCGATAGGCGGCCATTTTAAATTTGATTGAGTCAATTCTTTTCAAGATGCATCCTCTCTTGTAATCTTACATTTTGTTTTATAGTAATGGTCCAGCTATTTAACACGGTTTACCAAATATCAGCAATGTGAAAGTAAATAGTGGCCGATAGGTGGCCATTTTGAATTCGATTGAGTCGAAAGTTTTTAAAAGGCATCCTCTCCCGAAACGTCACATTTTGTTTTATAGTAATGGTCTAGCTATCTAGCACGGTTTATCTGATATCAGGCCTATCGAGGTAAATAATGCTGATTGTCGGCCATTTTGAATTCGTAAGGTAAAAATTTTCAGGGTGCATCCTCCCTCGAAAACTCACACTTTGTTTTATAGTAATCAGGTAATGGTCTAGCCATCTAGCACGGTTTACCAAATATCAGCCATGTGAAAATGAATAATGGCCGAAAAGGCAGCCATTTTAAATTTGATCAAGTCAAATTTTTTCAAGATGTATCCTCATCTGAAATCTCACATTTTGTTTTACAGTAATGGTCTAGCCATCTAGCACGGTTGACCAAATAACGGCCATGTGAAAGTGAATAATGGCCGATAAGCGGCCATTTTGAATTTTATCGAGTCGAATTTTTTCAAGATGCATCCTCTCCTGAAATCACACATTTTGTTTTATAGTAATGGTCTAGCCATCTAGCACGGTTTACCAAATAACGGCCATGTGAAAGTGAATAATGGCCGATTGGCGGCCATTTTGAACTTGGACTAGTTGACTTTTTTCAAAATGCATCCTCTCCTGAAGCCTTACATTTTGTATTATAGTAATGGTGTAGATATCTTGAGCGGTTTTCATGATATTCCATAATATCGGGCCTGTCGAGGTGAATAATGGCTGATACGCGGCCATTTTGAATTTTATCAACTTCAATTTTTTCAAGATGCATCCTCTCCTGAAACCTTACAATTTATTTGATATTAATGTTGTAGCTATCTTGAGCGGTTTTTATGATATCCCGCAATATCAGGCCTGTCGAGGTGAATAATGGCCGATAGGCGGCCATTTTTAATTTCATCGACTTGAAATTTTTCAAGATGCATCCTCTCCTGAAACCTCACAATTTGTTTTAAGCAATGGTGTAGCTATCTTGAGCGGCTTTCATGATATTCCGCAAAATCTTTCAGTCGGATTTACCGATGTTATAAATTAGGTCAAAGTGCTGGGTCAACTTCAAGGTCAAGGTCCAAAAACCTGAAAAGGCACAACTAGTAGGGACCTTAGAGAACATGTATGTGCAATATGACTGTCATCGGCCCATTACTTTTCGAGATCTGCTCCGGAAACGAAGTGCGCGTCAAAACGTCTAAATAGGTCATAGTTCTAAACCAGAAGTAGGTCAAAGTTCAAATACCCCAAAAGGCACAACTAGACCCCCTAGGGGTGTTGTGTGTAAAATTTGAAGAGAATCGGACAAGTACTTTCAGAGATATGCTCTGGAAACAAATTGTTTACGGACGGCCCAACGCCGTAACATCATCATTTTCTCCTCTGCAACCTTGCGTATTGAATTCAGATCAAAAATATTTTAACCTGTCCATTAGCCACCTGGAAGTAACCCACATACCAAAAATTGTTATCCTAGCCTATTTTCTTACAAAGTTATAGGCAAAAGAAGAGGCCAAAAAAAAACGGAGGTAGAATCCATAGCTCCCTCCGTCTCACCTACGTTGACGGCGGGAGCTGAAAAAGAGCACATTCGACAATAGCCCCTTGCCATTATTGAAATTATCCTAGTTGGTAACATGTATAAAAAATTTGAGCAGGATACATGAAAAATACCGTGCAAGCACTCAAACAAGTTTCATTTCCAAAATCTTAGAAAATATAGTAGCCAATAGGCTGCAAGCTCATATAAAAAAATAACCATCTATCTAATCCATTACAATCTGCCTACAGGAAACATCATTCTACAGAATCGGCTATACTAAAAGTACATAACGATATCATTATTAGTATGGACAAGGGTGAAGTTACGGCTCTAACCTTGCTTGACTTGTCGGCCGCTTTCGACACCATTGACCATGCTTCATTAACAGATAAGACTTTCTGATTGGTATGGAATATCTAGTCAGGCTCAAATTTGGTTTTCCTCTTATTTGCAAAATAGGCACCAGTTCGTAAAAATTAAAGACACTTTTTCAGATAAAGTCACACTCTGATATGGAGTTCCACAGGGCTCTGTGCTAGGACCAGTGTTTTTTACTTTATACACTACACCACGCAGCGCTATTATCTCTAGTTTTGACATAAACCACCATCTTTATGCCGATGATACTCAAATTTACATGTCGTCTCTATCAGTTTCAAACGCTAAGGAATCTCTTGAAAAGTTGCAACATTGTTTAATGGGTGTGTCGGCTTGGATGACAGGATCTAAGCTGAGGCTTAATCCTACCAAGACAGAATTTCTTCTTATTGGGACCAAACTTCAACGAGAAAAATTCTTGAATAATTTCCCATGCTTACTTCTAGGTCAAGACACAAAACCATCTACATCAGCTTAAAATCTTGGTGTACTATTCGACAGTAGCCTGAATTTCTGAAAACACATATCCCAAACATGTAGGGCATGCTTCTATCATATCCGTGACCTGCGTCGAATTCGAAAAAATCTGTCCTTAGATCTTGCCAAGCAAATTGCAGTGGCACTCTTCAGTAGTAAATTAGATTTTTTTTAACTGACTTTTTCACAATAAGCCAGAAAATGAAATGAATCGGGCTTTAGGCCACCTTTGTGCACATATAGGCTAAACTGGGCCAGGAGAACCTCCTGAGGATGGTGAGATGATTGAGATGACACTGTCCTCCAGACACAGGATTCGAAATTCGAGCCCTGGCGGTCTGAGGCCGAGCACGCTACCTCTCGGTCACGGAGGCTCCCCACAATACTAACTAATAAGCCAGAAAAGGATATCGCTATATTACAACGCGTTCAAAACTGCCTTGCAAGAGTGGTAACCAAGGCCCCACGATTTAGTCGTTCCGTTCCAATTCTAAAACGATAACATTGGCTTCCTCTAAAGTTTCGCATTCATTTTAAAATATGCGCAATAACTTTCTGAACCCTTAAAGACAACCAACCTGCATATCTGCTTGATTTACTTGCTCGGCCGAAATGCTCAAAATATCTACGCTCTACTAATTCGAATAGATTTGTTGTTCCTCGTATAAAGACTAAGACTGGGTCAAGAGCTTCTCTATATCTGGTCCAGCCTTATGGAATGCCCTGCCTGTGCCAATACGTAATGCCAAAACAATCTTAACATTCCGGAAATTACTTAAATCTCACCTATTTGATCTGGCTTTTCCACCCTAGTCCCTCAGCAGCCTGGCTCCCTGTTGACGAGCCTGCTTTGGCCTCGATTATGACACATGATCACGCTAAGGATTTCTGCTCCTCTGAGCTCGGTCCGCTGAGGATATACCTGGCGCTATGGAAGTTTTATTGATTGATTGATTGAACACCCCTCGGCTGATGCAGCGACTCTTAATGTGCACAAATCTGACACAACTGCTTTCAATACGTTATGCCAATAATAGAAGATCAATGATAAAAGATGGCCGCTATAGCCTCGGTTTGTATCGCACATAAAAACGGACAATGCCAATAGACTCGTAACCCCTGAAAACTGATATATGCCAGGTGTCAAGGCATTTAACTGAAAATGAGAAGGATTTATTAAAATTGAAAAAAACAAACTGGCTGCCATAGCCTCGTTCTCGGTCTCGCATGAAAACAGACAATGCTAATAGACTCGCAGAACCCGAAAACCTATATATACCTGGTTTCAAGGGGATTCTAAGGAAAAAAAATCAGGAAAAAAAATTGTGGCCAGGTGGCGGCCATTTTGATTATCTACATACTAATGGGTAACTTCACATATAATAATTGGAAAGATCCAATAATTATTTTTCAAGTTTAGTAGCCAAAAGACGGCGCAGCGATGGAGACGAGACGCGGCGGCGGTGACGCACGAAAGGGACAACAATAACCCTGGGCCGAGGGGTAAAAACTGTGGTGTTATCAAGGTAAAATCAGTGACTTAAAATGTGAAAAATCGAAATACATTGATATTTTTGAAACTCTTCTCAGCCATTATTCTTTAATTTGTCCAAGCACTGGTTATTAGTAACATATAACAAATTTGATCAGGATATGTGAACATGCCCACCAGGTAAAATTATTGACATAAAATGCGAAAAATTGCAGGGATCGACACTAACACCAGTTGGCCCGTTGGCCCGAGGCCAGTAAAAATCACTAAGGGCCAGTAAATCACCTGGGATACTGGCCCTGGGGGCAACAAAAAAATTACACTCCCCCTTGATACTGTGTACGCTAAGGACTTGAATGACAAGGCTAAGGGCCAGTAATTGTCTGAAGCTACTGGCCCTTTGGGCTACTACCTGACATCAGCTAGTGTCGAGCCCTGAAATTGCAATAAATCAGCCATTTTGAATTTTTTGAGACATTATTGAATTCGTTCGAGAACTGGTTACTAGGAAAATGCAGAAAAAAATTGAGCAGGATAATGAAAAACTTTTCAAAATATCACAACTAAATGTTAACGCTGATGCCGACGCCGCAGGCTTTAATCAATTGCAACAGGCGGGCTAAAAATGGCAAATGACTAAAATAAGCAGTTAACATTCAACAGGGATAATCTGTGGGTAGAATAAAATTTAAAAAATTTGGGGAATTTCAACTAATGTTGATGCTAAACTGCAGGTCTAAATTTACCTGGCCAAAGGAACCTTTTCCAATGAGAGAGTCAATCTCATATCGGTCCATCCATTTTTCTCCGGATTTGACAATGTAATCATGATTATCATCATCATAGCCTTCGTTGTGCGTTGCTTTCCTATCCCGTTTTCCGGGCTGTGTCTCACCTTTCTCAGATGAAGCAGCGGGACGTTTCGGTTTTTTACCTGCATAGTATACCTGCAACAATCCAGAGTAAAACTAAGGTGGCAGAAGAAAATATTAGAATCATCAATGGAAATAGTGGGACCTCTCCATTTAGTAATATCCACCCACCCAATAAAGAAAACAAGAGTACAGATAACACCTATATTTATTCAGCCTTTTTTTAAACTGGTTATTTATAGTAACATGCATAACAAATTTGAGCAGGATACATGATAGTCCGGCAGCTAAGGGTGGTGACCCAAAATTCTCTGATATAGTTTTTTTCTCTGCTGATTATTCATCTTTGGGGTCTAAATAAAAATATCTAGGGTGGTGTGGAGGTGTCACCTTTGAGCAGTTTTAATTATTCAAGATGGCCGCCATGGACTCGAAAAAGCTCAGAAAACATCTCGGTTATGATTGACTCGACTTTATAAAATATGTCATGTAATAATGTATGTTTGTCAAATTTTATTCACATAAATCTGTTTTACACCTCAATGGTTTGAAAATACAACAATGGACACCATCTGGGAATCCAAAATGGATGCCGTATGGCTAAAAGTTAAATTATAATCAAACGAAACAAACTTATATATGGGCAAACGATAACATTTAGGCGATGGGCTACGTACTGTGGCTACCATGCACCACTCCCCCCCCCCCCGACGTTATGTGTGCTTTGAAATTTGAAGCAAAATTAGATCTCTGTATTATAAAAAAAGACATATATGAAAAATACCAAAAAATGACAAAATACAAAAATGGCCGCTGTCTGTTTGAAAAAAGTGATCTCGGCCAGTGAAAAAGTGATCACAGCCATTTTAAAAAGTATCTAAACCACTACAAAAGGGATCTTGATCACTAAAGAAGTGATTACAACCACAATAAAAGTTATCTCATCCACAACAAAAGTGATCTTGGCCACTACAAAAAACTTATCTTCCGCCATCAATTAAAGTTATTATTGGCCGCAAAATCAAACGTCAAAAAATAGGTCTACACCCCCTGAGGTATACCGTATGTGAATGCAATATGAAAACAATCAAGCAAATGTTTTCTGAGATATCATCCGGAAACTGAACTTGTCATCCGCCAACAATTAATTAAGTCAATAATGGCCTCAAAATTGAAGGTCAACAATTAGGTCAAGGGTCATTACCCCCAAAAGGCACATCTAGACCCCCTGAGGAATGTGCGGTGCAGTATGAAAACAATCCAGCAAACGCTTCATGATATATCGTCCGAAAACTGAACTGAACATCCAAAATCAAATGAAGTCAATAATCGCCTCAAAATTAAAAGAAAAAAATTAGATCAAAGGGCATAACCCCCAAAAGGCACATCTACACCCCCTGAGGGATTTGTGTGTGCAGTATGAAAACAATTCAGCAAACGCTTTGCAAGATATCGTCCGGAAACTGAACTTATCATCCGCAATCAACTGAAGTCAATCGCTTCAAAATCAAAGGTCAAAGGTCATAACCCCCAAAAGGCACATCTCCACCCCCTGAGGAATTTGTGTGTGCAGTATGAAAAAAAACCAAGAAACGCTTTGCAAGATATCGTCCGGAAACTGAACTTATCATCCGCAATCAACTGAAGTCAATCGCTTCAAAATCAAAGGTAAAAAAATGGAATGAATCGGGCTTTAGGCCACCTTTGTGCACATATAGGCTAAACTGGGCCAGGAGAACCTCCTGAGGATGGTGAGATGATTGAGATGACACTGTCCTCCAGACACAGGATTCGAAATTCGAGCCCTGGCGGTCTGAGGCCGAGCAGGCTACCTCTCCGTCACGGAGGTTCCCCACAATACTGACTTTCACACGTGGATGGGGAAGAAACATTTTTTGTTTCTTTAAAACCGCCGAGACCGGGAAACGAACCCCGAACTCTGGCGTGAAAGGCAGCGGTGCTAACCACTACTCTAGGGCCCCCGCCCATATCAAAGGTCAAAGGTCATAACCCCCAAAAGGCACATCTATACCCCCTAAGGGATGTGTGTATGCAATATGAAAGCAATCCTGCTAACGATTTCAGAGATATCGTCCGGAAACGAAACACGGACGCACAGACTCACGGCCGTACGGCCAGACATGGTGATGACAATATCCCCCGCCCCTACTTCGTGGGCAGAGGATAAAAATGGTCAACTGGCGGCCTTTTTGGATTTTATTAGTGCGAAATTTGTCATAGATTATCCTTGTGTAAGATCTTACATTTTGTTCATTATTTATGGTTCAGCTATTTTGCATTTTTTTGCATTACGATCACTTGACCCTTTCAAGCCTGAGTTTACCATAGTCATTTTCATTCACTACAAGCCGCGAATTGTAGTGAATGAATATAATTTGATGTGGTTTGAAAATTAAAGAAAATTGTAATGTATTGGTAAACCAGTTTGATGGAAATTTACGTTTTAAAACCCAAGTTGTAGGAAAATGAGGTCAGTTTTCATGAATTTAAAATGATGCCTTAATGCATCTTGAGGACTTAAAGGGTTAAATATCACAAAATAACTCAAAATCAAAATGGCCGATAACAGCCATTTTAGAATTGTTTGCTTCCAAAAGTTAATCAGGTCATTGGCTGACATAGCTGAGCATTATTGCCAAATTAAAAGAAGATCTAATGGGAACTTTTTCCCTAGCGAGCATTCATTCGTTAATGGCCATAGTAATTAAAGGGTTGATATAGGGATCAAAATTTCATCAAAACAATTCCCAAGTGGTATGTGATGGCTATATGGAGTATGAGGAAGCAAAGTTGATAAATTATTAGCTATTTTAACCCTTATCCTGCTATGTAAATTTATTTAAATTTTCACCCACCTGAAGTTGTGTCTCACTACCGCTACACACAACTTCAAGTGGGTAAAAATTATGCATATTTGTTTTATTTGAGATAAAATATTTGCAAATCTTGATGTTTGAAAACACATTTCGTTTCCAATATCAGTGATTTCATCGACTAATAAAATAGATCGAGAACAACAAACATCGCAATCAACAGGATAAGAGTTGAAAACAAGTAACTGCGGCGGCAGCAGCAGACCGTGTGAAATACAGTAAACAGCCCTCCGGCGAGGGCTGCTTAATTAAGGGGTCCTAAGTGAGCGTCATGCAAAATTTGGTGCTTCCATCCGCCAAATACCGATAATTTGGCTAAGCTACCTGACTATCAGAATATATATAATTCTGAGAAACTATTTTTTTAAGCAGATTATCAGTTTTTCAAAATCGTGTTAGCTTTTAAAGCAGTCTGCACTAATATTCAGTTAGTCACATAATCTGGAGAGCATATAGTTGGGATTGGTTTGTGCAACTGGTACAGTACTTAGCTGTGTTTTTGCTACAGCCTGGCTCACACATGTATAGCACTGGACACCATGTACAATGCCACACTTATTGGATAAATTAATGTGGTCTACAAATGCAATGCAAATGTGTTAAAATCATCAATATCAGAAAAAATAAAAATATAAAATACCTCCTTTAACAATTTTGTGCTCCCCCCCCCCCCCCCGCAAAAACTTTTTCATGAAATTAAAATGCAAAGGAGATTAATAATACAAATTTTATTTCCATGACATCTGGACTGGCTGGCTAAAAAGAATTGAAGATGAAAACAATTTCCCCATGTACATAGTAGCACCTCCCCAGCCTTTCTCCCACAAGACACAAAAACACATTTCAAATCAGTGTGGCCTGACAGTATTGTAAAAACAGACGCAGGCAGGCATACATGTCTCACATGTACAATTCTCTATTGAGGGTGATGCTTCACAATGAGGAGCTTCTCCCCCTGTCTGGGTCAGGTGATGGACCAGTCCATACTGCTGGCTGTTCTGGGCAATACATGTTTACAAGAAGTCTTTTTTAGTATGAATAGCTGCTGCTCTTACTGGAGACAGACAGTAGTTGTTACCATCTGGGAATGTTGACTTTTGCATGTTTTGGAAATAATGAATACACAGACACTAACTTTTTTTTACAGTGTGAATAATTTAAACACGTGCATTCAAACCATTTTTTTCCCATTTACACACAAACTAATTTGAGTAAGTTCCCTTCGATACAAAAATTCTATATTTGAAAAAGTTCAGGGCTTGAAAATGAAATGGCGCCCACTGGATGATGCACACTAGTTAAATGTTAGATGGCAGGTTGTACATCGGCACTGGCCGGACGGTGTTTCCAGCATACTCCGCCCAGTACGGGCAAGTATTTCGTAATTATGACTGGCCGTTAGGCAAATGACTTTTTCTGTTTTTTATTTTACTATTCTATCTATACACGTGCTAGAAAAAATAGAAATTTAGTTACAGACAAATTTTGGAGCCAGTAAAATGGATTCAGGGCAAGACACGCAAGATTTCTTGCCTGCTGGCACATCAAACTAAACAAGAGCGCTGACGCCAATGATATCCCCAGCCACAAATTAGAATCACAAATGGCCTCAAAGTCAAAGGTTAACAAGACTACATAAGTCCAGGAGCTCCCGCTCCGAATTAGAATTTGATTTCAGCAATTTTGTATAGGGTTATTAATGTAGTCCTAGTCTAGGTCAAAAATCAAGACGCAAGACAACTAGGTCTAAGAAGCCCAGTCTAAGAGTAAGATAAGAACTAGACAGTCTGTCAGAGATTGCAAACCTCCATTGAAATTAATGATCCTAATCAGTATCCCAGTAATGGTCTACCTATCTGGCATGGTTTACCCGATATCAGGCCAATCGAGTTAACTAATAGCTGATTTACGGTCATTTTGAATTCGATATAAATTAGTTAAAAACTTAGGGTGCATCTTCCCCGAAACGCCAAATTTTGTTTTATAGTAATGGACTAACATCTAACACAGTTTGCAAAATATTGGGCATGTGAAAGTAAATAATGGCCGATAGGGGGCCATTTTGAATTTGATCGAGTCAGAATTTTTCAAGATGCATCCTCAGCTGAAATCTCACATTTCATTCTATAGTAATGGTCTAGCCATCTAGCACGGTTTACCAAATATCGCCCATGTGAAAGTGAATAATGGCCGATAGGAGGCCATTTTGAATTTGATCAAGTCAAAATTTTTCAAGATGCATGCTCTCCTGAAATCTCACATTTTGTTTTATAGTAATGGTCTAGCCATCTAGTACGGTTACTAAAAACCAGCTATGTGAAAGTGAATTATGGCCGATAGGCGGCCATTTTGAATTTGATCAAGTCAATTTTTTTCAAGATGCATCCTCTCTTGTAATCTCACATTTTGTTTTATAGTAATGGTCCAGCTATCTAACACGGTTTACCAAATATCAGCAATTTGAAAGTAAATAGTGGCCGATAGGCGGCCATTTTGAATTCGATTGAGTCGAAAGTTTTTAAAAGGCATCCTCTCTCGAAACGTCACATTTTGTTTTATAGTAATGGTCTAGCTATCTAGCACGGTTTACCTGATATCAGGCCTATCGAGGTAAATAATGCTGATTGTCGGCCATTTTGAATTCGTAAGTTAAAAATTTTCAGGGTGCATCCTCCCCCGAAAACTCACACTTTGTTTTATAGTAATCAGGTAATGGTCTAGCCATCTAGCACGGTTTACCAAATATCAGCAATGTGAAAATGAATAATGGCCAAAAAGGCGGCCATTTTAAATTTGATCGAGTCAATTTTTTTCAAGATGCATCCTCATCTGAAATCTCACATTTCGTTTTACAGTAATGGTCTAGCCATCTAGCACGGTTGACCAAATAACGGCCATGTGAAAGTGAATAATGGCCGATAAGCGGCCATTTTGAATTTTAACGAGTCGAATTTTTTCAAGATGCATCCTCTCCTGAAATCACACAAATTTTGTTTTATAGTAATGTTCTAGCCATCTAGCACGGTTTACCAAATAACGGCCATGTCAAAGTGAATAATGGCTGATTGGCGGCCATTTTGAACTTTGACAAAATGAATTTTTTCAAAATACATCCTCTCCTGAAGCCTTACAATTTGTTTTATAGTAATGGTGTAGATATCTTGAGCGGTTTTCATGATATTCCACAATATCAGGCCCGTCGAGGTGAATAATAGCTGATAGGCGGCCATTTTGAATTTTATCAACTTCAAATTTTTCAGGATGCATCCTCTCCTGAAACCTTACAATTTATTTGATATTAATGGTGTAGCTATCTTGAGCGGTTTTCAAGATATTCCGCAATATCAGGCCTGTCGAGGTGAATAATGGCCGATAGGCGGCCATTTTTAATTTTATCGACTTGAAATTTTTCAAGATGCATCCTCTCCTGAAACCTCACAATTTGTTTTATAGTAATGGTGTAGCTATCTTGAGCGGTTTTCATGATATTCCGCAAAATCTTTCAGTCGGATTTACCGATGTTATAAATTAGGTCAAAGTGCTGGGTCAACTTCAAGGTCAAGGTCCAAAAACCTGAAAAGGCACAACTAGGGACCTTAGAGAACATGTATGTGCAATATGACTGTAATCGGCCCAGTATTTTTCGAGATCTGCTCCGAAAACGAAGTCTGTGTCAAAACGTCTAAATAGGTCATAGTTCTGAGCCAAAAGTAGGTCAAAGTTCATATACCCCAAAAGGCACAACTAGACCCCCTAGAGGTGTTGTGTGTAAAACTTGAAGACAATCGGGACAAGTACTTTCAGAGATATGCTCCGGAAACGAAATGTTTACGGACGGCCCAACGCCGTAACATCATCATTTTCTCCTCTGCGACCTTGCATATTGAATTTCGATTAAAAATATTTCAACCTGTCTATTATCCACCTGGAAGTAACCCGCATACCAAAAATTGTTATCCTAGCTTATTTTCTTGCAAAGTTATAGGCAAAAGAAGAGGTAAAAAACAGAATGGAGGCGGAATCCATAGCTCCCTCCGTCTCACCTACGGTGACGGCAGCAGCCAATTAAAAGGCGGGCTAAAACTAAGAAAAACTTTTACCACAGTCTAAAATAAAAATTACATCATAGAATTTTTGACAGTCTAAAAGATTTTTTTTCCTACCTACTGCATGGAATTTTTCACACCATGAAATCGGAAACAAGGATATTTTTTCAGGATGGCCTAGTCAGGGGATGTAGGTAATGCTCATTTTTTAAGACTGAGCAAGGCCATGGTTAGAAATTAACTTTCTAGAGCACTGGCCCAGAGGACCACCAGTCCCCAAAATCTGGTGACCAGTCTTCTTCCATTTCTGGTGGTCCTGTTAAACAATATTGGCCCAGAACATTTTAGTGGTCTGCCAGAACACTGTTACCCAGTGTTCTGGTGGTCAGAAGGAATATTTGGTGGCCTCGGGCCACCGGACCACTGCTAATTTCGAACCCTGCAAGGTAGTCTTAAACAGTTTTCACTCACTACTGCTTCCCATGTTTCTGTGACTGACTGGCTTTACCACTTATTTTCACAATATATATATTTTTTCAAATAATTTTCACTACATATACCCAGATACCAGAATGAGGCCCACAAACAATTTTGTTCAAGTGCATTTAAAATTTGCATTTTCTCATGATAAAATTAATGTGGCCACATAAACTTGTGGTTGAAATTTTAAGAAAATCCAAGATGGTGTGATGGAAGCCATTAGGTGAACTGATATGGAATCGGGATGACCCCTTTTAGAAATTCATTTGCCTTCAATTGGAAAAAAATCCTTTTTCTGTAGAAATAGCACACTATGTCTTGATTTGGGGAAAAGTAGGCCATCCCAAAGGACCACACAATGGAACATACTACTTTATGAACCTCTGCTTCATTATTTAGAACTAAATACAGATTTGTCTGCAGTCAGCACTAAATTGCACGGCAACTGAGCATTAGAGGAGACTGGAGATCACATCCTACTACACACCAACCCCCTTCATTTAAGGGCCCTTGTTCAATGAATCTTACTCAGGGTTTCCGCCAGGAATTTTTAGGAGGGGGGTCCAAAAGAAAGTGGGTCTTGGGGCCCTCCCCTATAAGAAAAAATAGTCAGAGTTTTCAATTTAAGTGCTTATAATGACCTATTTTAACTAGAATGACAGCAAAATATGGATTTTTTTTTGCCTGTGGTGCTGAGTGGGGGAGGGGTACGGACCCCCTCCCTGGCAGCAAAAACCCTGAATTACTGGGTTATTTTCACCCATCAGAAAAAAATATTGTTATAGAGTAAAAAATACCTCGTTGATATGTTTGTAGGTTTTAATGAGGTCCACGCTTAACTTCCGTAATGGCGCCGAGCCTGGATCACGAAAACTTCCACTAGTGGGTTTTCGAGGCAGACCTGCCATGGCTGTGTGATGGCGCTGCACCTGGGTTGTGGTTGGCGATGCAACCATGTGATTGGTTGTTGCTATTCCACCATGACCTGTTGATCCATGTCGAGGCCGATGCAATTGACCTGCAACCAATTATTGAATAGAAATGTGTAGGAAATACATCAATATTAATTGTAACAAAAAAATTAAAACAGAAAAAATTTGATAGCACAATTTTTTTTTTAAAGCAATTAGAACTGAAACTGCTGTTCACAAAGTCTATTTCCGTTTTGAACCTCTTAAAATTATTCGCTGATTAAATCACTGATATTGGGAATGACATGATACATGTATGCAAGTTTATAAACAACAGAATTTGTAAATATTTGGTCTTAAATTCGAATTTTTAAATAATTTTCATCCACTTGAATTTGTGGGTCGTGGTAGTGAGACACAATTTCCAAGTGGCTTAATATTTAAATAAATTAACTTAGCAGGCTAAGGCTTAACCCTTTCCACATTCATGATGTGCCTTATAGTAATGGTCCAACCACTGGACATGTTAAAGTTCTACCTTAACACACGGTCCTATTATTTCTATCACACTCAACAAGAGGCCAGCTGTCCATAGTAAATGGTCTACCTATCTACAGTACTTAGCACAGTTTGCTATTTGCATAAATTTACAGATATTAATGTCAATTGAAGATGGTCACAAGTCAGGCATTCTTGAAATTGATCAAGTTGATAATTTTCAGTGCATATATATTCCTAACTGAAACCGCACATTTTGTTTTATAGCAATACCCAGAACTGTACATTTTCTTTTAGTAATGGTCTCTAGAGGTATCTGGCACAGTTTGTAAAATACCAGCAATATCGATATCTTTTAAAGTATGTAAAAGGTCATAACCCCAAAAAGGCAAATCTACAGCCCCTAAGAGATATATATGTATATGTGTATTATATGAAGAAAATCCGCCCTATGGGTTTCCCAGATCTGCTCAGAAAACGAAATTGTTGACAGACCCCTTCAGCATGTTCAGGATGGCATACTGTTGAAAATGCATCACTGATAATTTCTGTATCAACTCTTACTAAACTTGTACATTGTATGATGTTAACTTGTGATTTGATTTGTTTATTTATAAATTACACTGACTGAGCAATGGTGTATGTTGTCCACAAACTGGACACCGATAGCACGGGTGTCTCAAACTGCTGACAACCCACCACAAAGGTGCCTGTCCGCACCCACCCTCTATGAAATGTTGGGTGTTCTGTAAAATTAAAACGAGGCTGTCAGCACAAATTTCTGAGTTAATGGCTGAGATAGCAGTGTAGGGAGTGTATTCATAAATGTGTTAAGAGCTCTTCTTACCCTCATTACTCATTTTTGCTAGATCTCCGAATTGTTTCCCAGAGGTGTTAAAGTATTTTTAAATGTAGGGTTCCTAAACATCATGCTCTTTCAAATTCCATGATGTTTTCCATTAGACTACTGCATTTTTCTCGATTAATTATTTGCTAACTTATTAATTCAGTTCAGTTGCGTATATATATTGTGCAGGCCTACGTCAGTGTCTGAGAAACAATTGATATTCACTGCTTGGCCATTTGTCTCAGATAAGGTGCATTTCTTAGAGGTGAAGATAAAATTAGGATAGAGTTATCAGGGCTGGAAATAAGAGCGCTACGTTTGTATGGGACAACTAAATCACAAGACGGACAACCCATATTGCTCTGATGTTCGTCCGTCTGGACAACCACAGATTTTCATCCAACAGTCACAGGGACAGTCACTGACTGTGAGCTGTAACTACCACTAGACTAGTCTACCTTATGTGCAATCAAATTTTGCCCATCACTTTTTTGACTGCCAAACATAGTTAATAATTGTGGTTGTGATCAAAATTATAGTTTACCTTCTGTTCTCATTTTTGGACGGACCAACTTAATATTGTGACGGACAACCAAAATATTCCAGCGGACAACCAACATTTTGAACCTTATTTCCAGCCCTGGTTATCACATTGACAGGGAACACTTTGGAGTGCGCCTTCGCGTCATTGACGCATTAGCATTTCAAATGCCGCATCACTGTCACATCTAGTGTGCCCTAGGAGCGCTTTGCCCTCGCCTAGTGGATTTGCAAATTGGGAGTTTTCGATAATTTTGACGATGTTTATAAATCAGGCCGCTACTCACTCAGTTCTAATTCGATCTTTCTAAAGTTTGAGCTTCGCAGCAATTAAAATTATTACGACGACGTCACAAATTTTCAGCAAAATCGATGCGCTCGCAAAAGTGACGCATTTTGATAGCGGCGTCGCTATTTTCGCGTCACAACACAGTTTTTTCACGCGGAGATACCGATCTTCCACTTGAGCGCGCATCCAGTTTTCAAGATATGGCCCTAAAATAAATTTCAACTTTTAGCACAACACCTGAACTTCGATATGGTGTTTGACTTTTTTTTGTGCGACTAGAAAAAAACTTATTGTTTTATCAAATACTTTGATTGCATTTTAAATACTAGTATAGTTAAGTTGAAATCTGAGAAAAAGTCAAATGGCATCTGTAAGTTCAGATTATTGTGAACATATTGATATGTTTTTTATTGCTGTCCGACAAAGTCTTCCCGTGCCGCCTACGATGTTTGTAATAGGCCTAGTCTAGTGGGCAAGCATGACTGAGATGACACTGCTGAGAAATTGAAAGCCCGATGACCCATGACCTGACCGAGATTCACTGACGACACGACACGTGTTGAGTAAACTGTCAACAATAACATTACCAAATCAAATTCCAGCTACTCACCAGGCAGGTTACGTTCAGTTTCACACTGATTCCATTCCTTGTCAAAAGTAGACTATCGTGCCTGCTGTCTCTTTATCAGTTTTCTTATAGTTGACTTTATGTTTGTGATAAACAAATCAAATTTTGTAGGGAATATGTGCAGATATGAAGTGAACCCTCTGCCTCTGGGCGAAAGATAATATAGGCATTTACTAGTAGGTTAGACTGTAATAAATTGTCTGCTTCTGGTATACTTAAAATACACCCGTGACGTCAGTCTATTGTTAAAACAGTAGATTCGGATCTACGAATCTACTGCTATTTTGTACTGGTCAGGTCGGGCATAATATACGGGTTTAACCATGAAACTGCACATGTCTAATATTTCAAGGTTTAGCCATACTGACAATGAAATTGAGGTTTTCTATATCAAATCTTGGAATACATGCACATATTCTGTTTATTTTAAGTCAAAGAAAAAAAAAAATTACAATAGATTCGTAGATCCGAATCTCGTACATTCGGATCTACGAATCTGTCGAATTTTGTTCTTTCTCCTTGACATGAAGGATTGAAGGCCACAGTGAACCACACCAATTCTATATTTTGCTAATTAGATTAGGCCAGACAGATAATTATTAATTTACCCCACCCCCTCCCCCGATATTTCGACACTTCAGATTAGTTGTTTGTCTACTATATATATATATAGGCTATAGCACAGTATGCTTAGACTATATGCTTAAATGCTAGATCTAAAAAAGATTAGGCTAGAGAAATGATTGTTTTTGCAATCAGGAAACATATAATTTGAAAAATTACCCCACCCCTCCCCTCACAAAATGATCATCTCGACAATTGGGATTTGGTGATAGTCGCTTATTTTGGGTAAATACTGGAGCAGACTGCACTGAAGAAATGATTAGTCGTGACAAACAGTTAAAGATAATTTAAACTTTACCCCACTCCCTACCCCACAATCAATTGACTACAACGTTTGTATTGAATTACAATGTCACTTAAAAGACCATACTTTCAGCGCGGGGACAGCCTCTAGGCCATGCATGCATTTTATATTTATCGGTTTTCGACACGACCGAACATAGAAAAAAACGCCGACATTTAAATAAATAAGACAAGTTTATATTTATTTTTATCCGTCCGCCGATCCATAACTGTTCTTCTTCCGAAAATTATATCGAGCCCGCCACCGGCAGTGAGCGACTGCGCAGCTAGTTTGCGTAGCCTACCTATTTCCGAATGAGATGTTTTTATTCCGGTAATGGCGGCGTCCATGGCATCAGACATTTACTTAATAAACAACCAGATCTTGAAAATTTAGTAATTTTATTTATTTTTTTGGTCGAGTCCGACATCCACTTTCGTGATTTGAGAAATAAAAAATAATTTGTCTTTGGCCATTTATTTTTATTTTAACCACAGACAAACAATTTTGACGAAAAAATCTGTAAACCAACTTTGATAAAATAAATGGCCTTATGTATGTTCATGTATGTATGTTGTACATCAAAATGTGACGTCCACAAGAGGGTCCCTGTGCTGAAAGGGTTGAGTTCAATATTAAACCTTGAACTAGAAGTCATCAACACATATTTTATAACCATTTGCCTGCTCTGAAATGATTTGATGAAAAAACAATAACAGCTGCGATGATAACTAGATGTGCACATTCACTGTCATTTATACCAGCTGGCGCCCCTATTTTCCTATAATTGACAATTTTCTGCTTTGATTCAGCAAATGTGTTAATAAACTGTCATTAAGAAAACATTGATACATTAATTTACACCAGTTATCAAACACTCAAGTTGCAGCAGTAAAGTTGCCACACCCGCAAAAAAAATATTCATATAGAACTAAAAAAGATATCACCTTTGTTTGTGATCACAGGTACGTAGGTGGGCGAGGTTTATTCATGAATGCATAAATAAATATCATTGTCTTGCCCAAAATTCATTTACAGGTGATATTTTATCAAAGCATGTGCAACCCAAATTCATTTTATGGATTTTGAAAAAAACCCCATAAGTTAAGGGATGAGTTACTGACTGAAATCGAAGTAATTCTAAAAAACCTTTCGTAATAGAGAGGGGGGTCAAAAAGCGTCAAAAAACAAAAAAATTGTTACATAATGTACAGATAAGACATGCATGGAAGTGAGTTTGGGCGCCAAGTAAAATAAAATAAAATTCTTACCTACCGACTGGCCAAAGTGACGAAATATAAAATAAAAAATAAAATAAATTTCCTAAACACCCACTGGTTAAAATGACAACAAATCGGAAAAAACATAATTTTTTTTTTGGCCTAACTGATTAGACCTTCTTGCCCAGGGAGCAAAAAAAATTTTGGGGTACTTGCACCTCCGATTTATCACTTGCCCGACTTGCCACTGACATGCGTTGTCTGTTGTGGCAGTCGTTGAAATTTAAAATGAGCTGCAAATTGAAGCTATTGTCTGTGATTTTTTACTTGCCCCCACCTAAAATTGGTTGCCCCGAGCTATCAGCAACCGTTAGTGTCGAGCCCTGATTATCGGTACTGTATTTATTATAATAAACACCCCAGTGAGGTCACAGGACAGGGGCACTTAGGCTATTAGAGTATTTTGAGGGAAAAATCGGTGTATAAAATATCGGAATCCCCACGGTGAATTTCCTCGACAGGTCTATAGCCTAGAGGCCTATTGATAAAGTATACATACATACGTAAACGGTAAGTATTCTTTAGCCATTTTTACTAGTGTTCTGACTGGAGGACTACACTTAAATTTGAACTATGTGCTAGTAACCTGCAGAGGTTGGTTAATGGCTTTGCCACGCATTCAGTGAACTCCAAAAGTTTGGAGTCCTGTTTTGTGTTTCTGTCTTTGCCCCTGTAACCAAATATGTGGTTAACGGTGGTTGTATTTAAGTACTTGGTGAATTTTTATGACGACCCGTAATTTTGACTTGCTTCCACTTTAGATTGAAACCTGTTTTCATAGCTCTATATAGTTTGAATGGTAGCAGTGGTTACTGTTGACTTCCATCTGTCGAATAGTATTGTTTGCAAGCATTTAGATGCACCTACATTTTTAAACAATGAATGACTGAATAAATTTGTCTTGTAAACGCTAATAATACTATTATTAGTAGACTTAAATGGTGGGCACATATTTGGTTGATGAAACTTGACAGAAACTAGAATCTTAATTCAGACATTTTCTTAAAAAAATGAAAGAGAAGTGACTAATTTATTAAACAAACTAATACTTTGTCTGTGGCTTAAAACTAATTTAAAAAATAATGCAATTCTGCCCAATTGCTCAAATTTGAAATTGATAAGCAAAATATTTATACATCATTCAATGATGAAGTTTTTGATGAAAAATTTGGAGCAAATAGCTAATCAATAATTTTCAAACAAATTGTTCCCTGGTCATGCTGCTGATAGTACAAAGAAAATAGCCTAAGAAGAGTTGGTGGTATGCCTACACTCTTTATAAATGATGGAATTGACGTTAATCAATTTGTTTTTTAAGTATGTGTCAAACAGCAGACTAGATAAATTCTTCTTTGGCCCAGAATGGAGCCTGACCTATATTATTTCAGCGACCATTTTCCCATATAATTGGGAATGAGAAATGAACCAAATTAATAAGGTACAGGTACTGACGTTTTAATCTTGCTTTCTGTATGAAGGAATATTGTTCATGTCTTAACCATGAAGCACGGGTAGCCAGCAAGACATCTTCAGAAGCATCACCTACTTCCATCTTGAGTAGACCAAGAACATCAGTGACCATTACGTAACAACATTTCCAAAATCAACACCTCAGTCAAATAGACTTAGTGTATTTAGATAAGGTGTGTGTATACATGTGTAACACCATTGTTCGAAATAAAAAAAGATACCGGTACATAAAAATGCTCAATCCACTTCAAATAAGAAACAAGATCAGGCTAATATTACATAACAGGTGGTGCACTTCAAGGATTATGTTTTTTTCACACAAAATTACTATTTTAATTCAACTGATCAATATCTAACAGTTCCAGTACATCATCTGAGGAACTATTAGAATAATCCATATACACATGTATGTTTCACATTTCTATAGACTGTTTGCTGCATCTGTCTCTGGATACTAGACAGAAAATCACTGTCAGTGAGTAAACCAGTGGGGTTTCAGTTAGTTACATGTACATGTGAACCAGACACAATCTGGTAGCATGAGCAACAAGTGGGCAGAGATGGATCAATAACCTGGCAGGCAGACAGTGGCTGGTCAGTCTGGCCAGCAGCAACAGCTAGCCATAGCTATGTCACAATATCAGCCCCACAGCAGCAATCACTGACTGCAACCACAACAGCACCTTCTGTATAGACAAAATGGATGGTCATGCTCGCATTAAAAAACTGTACAAGCTGTAGTTACACAACCTATATGCATTGGAAGAGCTTTTTCACCATTAAGCAAAGATAAATATTGTAAGTAGCAATTAAACAGATGTATAAGGTTTACAATAGCAACAATTTTTACCTTGCATTGTATATATATCAGTCATTAATCCAAAAATGTGTAGAGGTCTTGTTGTCTGAGAATACTAGAAGATATATTGTTGTTTAATCTAGGAGTACATGTAGGATCATCAGCTAAAAATGAACAATCATTTCATCTGTATTATTGATCATGCGACCATTGTCTAAGGGAGTAGTGTAGAAATAATGTTAACTTCATATCGGCAGATGATGTCTGTTACCTCATTATCAGATTACAGCTAATTGATCCAATCAAGTCTTCTCCTTTGCCTGGATGTGGCAGTGACAGTGTGGTATAAACAACCTCACATCCCAAACATTCACCTTCAGGCTTCAACAAGTTTTATCATTTATGTAGATAGTCTATACCACGATTCACATTCACCGTGGTGGATGAATTTCGCCGATTACTCCGTCAATTCTCAATCAATTTTCATAAAATTGTACACACACTATTTTCCATTCATGTCGTGACTACCCTGAAAGTTTCGCGGAGTTTTGATAAGTATTTTAAAAGTTAGACCATTTGACATGTAGTAAATAAATAAAAATGTTGCCCTCTATAAAGCCATTAGCTTCGTCTCAGAATTTTATTACATGTCAAATGGTCTAACTTCTACAATACTTATCAAAACTTCGCGAAATTTTCAGGGTAGTTACGACATGAATGGAAAATAGTGTGTGTGAAATTTCATGAAATTTGGTTAAGAATTGACTGAGAAATCCGCGAAATTCAATAATCCTGGTTGATGAATTTAATGTGAATCTGACTATAGTTAGTCAAATTGCATGCCCATTGATATTAATGAATATTGTCATTGCTTATGTCATAAAGTGCCCTCACCAGTTATGGGAAGCTATGCAACATCACTGGCATTAGGCCTATATTTTGGTGTGTTCATTAAAATATCCTATGGTTGAATATTGACATGTGGTCAGTCTGTTGGCTGTGATGACCCAGTCAAAACAAATCAGACAGTGATCTGGATATCACTATGGCTATCATAGTGATAGTATCAATCACTGTAGTGTAGCTCTCGTATTGTATCAGTGTTGCAGTGTTGTAATTGTGGCTGCTGCTGTCACTCGCGGAACGCTCAGGTGCTGTATCTATCATCACTCCATCAGTCTAGTATTAATCGGTGACTGTATTAATACAGTGACAGTGTTGAACATGACGGTTTTGAAGACGTACTCGTAGACGTTAACAATACACAGACACAGCCCCGGCCCACATGATCCAGTCACATGCTACGACAAGCAACATTGAGTCTGCTGCTACTCGTTAGGCCTATTGGTCTGGCTGCCCGTGTTTACGGACATTTTACCAGCATACTGTACAGTCGGTTGGCGTTACGCTAGCAGTAGCATGTCTCTGCATGTAGGCCAGTGCCAGTGGCCATTGCCGTCGACGGGGGCCCCACGCACAAGGCCGCCGTCTTGCGTACTGCCTGACTCAGCGTGTAGCTGTAAGTGAGCGGACGTACGATGCTTGTTACTGCTCCAATAAGGTAGTATCCACTCCTACCTCGTAGTGAAAAGTACCTACGTTATTATCCTAGACCTGGCTAGCAATATCCATCCGAAACGTGCCACGCAAAATGTAATATCCCTGAATACATGGCTCAGGCCTCGAATCACCTAAACCGCCCGTGCTCCATTTTACATCTAATGTTATGATCTGTGCAGACTGTGTGTTCAATTCTCTCAACACCTGTCATTGGTCAGTCAGCACCAGTTTCCATGACGATGAGTCATATTATCCAATCAGACTGACGTTTACAAACGAATACAAGTCCACAGACTACACACAGTGCCTTTCTCGTCTGCGGGAAGGATATCAGTTTGTGTACTGTGGAGTGTGGGTATGTATATTAAAGTTAGCTAAGTCGTCATGTCTTGTCAGTCATGTAAGTAGACGAATAACGAGTAAGTACAGTTCATCATGTCAGCGTACATACTTCGGCAATTTTGAGACTTGGCCTTGAGCGGATCGCCGGATGTAGCCTTAGATTTAGGCCTATCATTTAAAATTGACAGAATTTACACGTACAAACTGTGACAGATTGGTGTACGTTAGCCCTAGCCTAAGGCTTAGGGCCCTGGTGTAGGGCCTACTATCAGACTATGTCTATAGTCGATCTACTTTAATTATAAAATGTCACAGAATCATGATTTTATCTATACAGCACTGTCCTGCGGTATTAATTACATGACCAGTGATGACATGTTATTGTTACACATATCTATAGATCTACTATAGCCTAGGCTACATATGAATAAAAATATACACTAGGGGCCTAGATGTGAAACAAGTCTGCTTCTTTAGTTTAAATGTTTATAATAAATATATTATAAACATTATGAACATTTCGAGAAGCAGCTGGGTGCCAGGGTCGTTTTGCTTCACTGAACCATAATATTTACATTGCAACGGACCGTCCCCAATCCTATGGGACGTCGTTCACCATGCTGCGCATGCATGCGGGTGGGCTCACAATGTGTAGGCCTACTCAGAGAATCATGACGACACACCTACATGTACTTTAACCCAGTAGGCATATTGATTAAAATGACAATGTAATCCGTGTTCGCTGGGTAGTGGCAGTGGTATAGGCCCCTGAGTGATAGGCTCCCGCAGACATGCCGTGATGTTATACCCATTTAAAGCCAGGAGACATTTTTTGTGGGGATTTTTCGCTGACCCCCCGCTTTGCCCCCGATAAGTACCTGCTCTGGATTCGCCACTGAACCAAGTGGTTGTAATCTGGTAATTAATCTACAGAACAGTAGTAATATCATATGAATGAATGGTCTCTGTGGTAATAGTATATAGTAGCATAACCTGTGCAACAGTCCTCTCATGGCTTTTCACTGACAGCCTAAATTTACGCTAGAGACGGAATTTCTGTCTAGTAGTAGCAAGAAATATAGAAAGATATTCCTTGGTAGTAGCAAGGACGTTCTGGTAGTAGCGTGAATAATCTTTGGTACCGTAGTATTAGCAGTAGACCTGCAATGTACGAAGGAGGGGAGACAAGATACTTTGAATCAATGACTGGTTAATTTTGGACAAACAGTTTACACTTAACAGCGTAGACAATTATAAATTACGGTAAATCAATGGCAGTTGAACTTAAAAATGTATAGTGCACATAGCAAAAAGCCGGTAATATGGGCTAGACTATTTAATATCTACATGGTACATTTAGAAAACAATCAAAATATGGTTTACATCATCATCTGTTTGTAAAGTCAAAATAAGGACTAACAAAACACGGTTTTTTTTAAATAGGCCTACTGCTTATAAATAAGGTTTACAACTAGACTATTTGGAACTTTAGACAAAATAGGGCCAAGGACTAACATAAAATAATCAAAAATACTACTTTGAAGTTAACATCCAGTTCAACAATTACGTACGGTAACGTTAATTTTTGAACAGTTTTTACCAGGGACGAATCTAGATTTTCACTGACAGAGGGGTTGCTTTCTCTTGCAATCTAAGGTATGTTGGGCACTGTTTGTCCCTCAGTATATCACCTCAGTTCACAAGAAAACACTTTGAAAAAGACGATAATTTTTTTCTAACAGGGTGGTTTAAACCTCAAAACCCCCCGTTGGATCCGCCCATGTCACCCCACCCCCCTTCGTAACGCTTTTCAACATTGTTTTGACTACGCTCCGTAACACATTATTTTACCCCCTCCCCTCTCGAGGCGTTACGTAATTGTTGAAAGGCCCCTTGTCGTTGAATTAAATCACACACCTCTCTATTTAACATAACAAGAATATTGGAAAACAGGCACGTGACGCGAAATATTTATCAATGATTCAAAACTTCGATTCGGATTCTCACAGTTTTTTAAGTTGTTATTTAATTTTAACATTGCTCTAATGAGGATTTATACCGAAGACATAAGTCTGTTCAGACTTCGTACGAAACCAGTGGCATGCATTCGTTCAGTCAGATGCCTGCCAGGGTGAGTCATAAGGTGGTGTGGTCAACAAACCCAGCCACCAGTCCCTAAATGGCCTAACTATAAAAAAATCGTGACCCAAACACCCTGCGACCGCCTTTCTTCAGATCCTGGATCTACCCCTGCCCACATTGCATGTGTTTTTTTAATTTTGGGATATTTTTATTATTATTTATTGTCCTTGTAAGTTCTAATTATGTTACAGACAAAATCCTGTATGCAGCATCAGAGCTCCCCTTGAGAGTCGGCACGGACTGAAACTGACATATTAACACATTAATAGACCTACCTGATTACTACCGGACTACGAGGCCTAATCTACTGGCTGGACTAGGCCTGTATACAGTGCAGAATCAGGGCATGGAGTTTAGAGTATATTGAGCGAGGATATCATGCAGCTCATTGGCGGTATGGAACTAAGAGAAACAACGAGCATCGTGGTCATTTATATTATGATTCTATTCTGTTTCATTTAGGCTAATTAGCGTTATAGACCATACATTACTATAGGCTATGAAATGAAGTGTATAGATGGTATTGTATCGAACATATATTAAACTATTAAAACAGGAAACATCACAATTAATATGAAAGTCAGCCAGTGGGCTAAGTAAAGGGCAGTAAAACACGTGAAAATGGAAATAAAAAATATTTGATATCGTATCTAGGCGGGGCAAGGCCTATAGTACGAAGCCCCATTTGCATTATTATTATTATATTTTAAACTCAATATATTTACTTTAAAAATTAATATATATTGAGTTCACAACTCAATATATTGAGTTCATAACTCGATATATTGAGTTTACAACTCGATATATTGACTTTGAAAGGTCAATATATTGAGTTCTCAACTCAATATATTGAGTTAAAAAAATAATAATAATGCAAATGTCGCTTCTGGAGCTTTGTACTATAGGCAAGTCAATATATTGAGTTTTTATTTCAAAATCAACAATAAATATTGAAATTGAAATGGATTACGTCTATTGTTGTGTTTGCGCTCATTTTCGCTCAGATTTGTATTAGCATGGATAACAGAACAATAGCGCACTAGTTTGCCCTTGCATATTTGTGCTGCCGCGTGTGTGTGTGTCTGTCTGCTTGGCCACACACAGGATTGTCCGCCCACAAAGCAGGTCAGTTCTGTTTGGGTTGGCTCATATGCATATATCACATGACGGCGTCTAAAAATAGCTGATCGTCTCGACAACAGAGCGCTAAATACACTACATGGCCCATGGGTGTACCAAGGATACTAAGCTGTTGAGTGTACACAGTATGAACATTGGAAGGTTGGGGAAAGCGAATTGTGACAAACAGGTACAGTACAAGACATTTTATGTTTGAATAACATACGCGAATCTACAAGTTTTGCGCTGGTTATACATGCGTTATTTGGCACATGTGATTTATTTTAAAAGCGAGCAGCTGTTATATGTTATTAAAAATAGGGCAGTAGCCACCAGATCGTCACTCACGATCCGCGTTGTATGCCCACATGCATGTGATGGCCTGGTCAACGCCCAGATGAGTGGAAACCATCAAGAGGTAAATATTATTGTTCAGTTAAGCGAAACGACTCGGCTGCTTGACTTCAATGTATACTTGGCACAAAATAAACACAACAAATATTGAAAATGATCTTATTTCGTGTAATTCAGTCAAAACCATTCCACTGATTTGCCCATACCCGCATTTTGTGTTTAGCCTTCAATAACTAGCAAATTTCAAGGTGATGGCTCAGTTGACCATGATCCCAATATCCTGGTCATCTGAAATTAGGCAATTATATGCGGGCTGGGGTGAGGGAACAAAAAGTCTTTTTTCAGATTAAGTTCAAGTTAAAGGGACTGGCCCAGGCTAAAATCATAAAAAAATCGGTGATTTTATTTCGGGTTCTTAATATGACCATATGATGTAAACATGTACAAAGACTAGAACTGCAAATTTTCATAATTTTTGTGCTGCGCATTCACCAGTTAGGCTAGATATAGAGACGAAATTCCCGCATTTCCTATTTTTGACATGGTTGTCAATAATTAGAAATCAGGAATTTCGTCCCTATATCTAGCCTAACTGGTGAATGAGCAGCACAAAAATTATAAAAATTTGCAGTTCTAGT
Organism: Flabesymbios commensalis; assembly: GCA_964017125.1. Classification (NCBI taxonomy): domain Eukaryota; kingdom Metazoa; phylum Annelida; class Polychaeta; order Terebellida; family Flabelligeridae; genus Flabesymbios; species Flabesymbios commensalis. The sequence continues at coordinate 33,412,930 of OZ024905.1, read as the reverse complement.
CTATGTACATGTTTACATCATATGGTCATATTAAGAACCCGAAATAAAATCACCGATGTTTTGATGATTTTAGCCTGGGCCAGTCCCTTTAATTTGTTCAAAAATGATGGATTGATGAAAAAGCTTCATTTGCCAAATGTACAGCATGAGCCTGTTTCTCCATGTATTCTGGCTGCGGTTCAAATTGCCAGAAAACGTGTTAGCAATACTGAGATTTAACACCAGATTTCAAGACACAGAAAACCTCTGATAGGCCACGGCAGGAAAGATGAGGACAAATAATGTATAAACTAGATAGAGTTGTTCAGAAACGAACACAAAAGCAGCCCTCCGTTATCGCCAGTCGGCCATTTCAAATTCGATATAGATCAGCAAACTTTCTCAAGGTTTATTTTATATTACCGCTTTAGCTATTAGTAACATTTCCGAGATAATGAGAAAAATAATTGAAAATGACCGTCAGTCCGCCATTTTGGGTTTCATTTCTGTTATTCTGGTCATTGGCTGACATGGCTGAACATATTTGCCAAATTAAAAGAAGATCTGATGGAAACTTTTCCTGAAACGCTCTAACAAGATTTTCTTCGTTAGTGGCCATGTAGTAATTCAAGGGTCGATGATATGGGGATCAAAATGTCACCAAAACAATTCCCCAGTGGTATGTGATGGCTATGTGAAGTATGAGGAAACAGAAGTTGATAGATTAAGTAGCTATCTTGAAAACAAATAACTGCCGGCGCGGCGGAGGCGGACCGTGTGGAATACAGTAAGCAGCCCGCCTTGGCGAGGGCTACTTAAAGGGACATGCCCAGGTCTACAATTATAAAAAAATCGGTGATTTTATTTTTAGCTTTTTAATATGACCATATGATGTAAACATGTTCATAGACTAGAACTGCAAAAGTTTTTAAAATTTTCGTGCTGCGCACTTATCAGTTAGGCTAGATATAAAGACGAAATTCCCGTATTTCTTATAAATTTTTGACATGGTTGTCAATAATTAGAAATCAGGATTTTCGTCTTTATATCTAGCCTAACTGGTGAATGCGCAGCACAAAAATTTTAAAAAAATTGCAGTTCTAGTCTATGGACTGTTTACATCATATGGTCATATTAAAAAGCCAAAATAAAATCACCGATTTTTTGATGATTTTAGCCTAGGCATGTTTCTTTAAAGAATAACAGAATATTGTATTATTAATAAAAACAAGATTTTACCATTTAGTCGGGTCTGTTAGAGGGGTTTTATGGTGACAGGTCGAATTGTGCACATTTGTCAACAAGCATCATGCCATGAATATTTGGACACTAATAGTTTTTGACCTGATGAATTCAAATCTGTCGGGAGCCAAAGCCAATTCTCAATGGGGACGCCATATTTGGCAGTTCAAAATGGTCGCCACCAAAAAAACACATAATTTAATTACTAGCCAGCATGAAGTCGTTCATATAATCACAATTAAAAACATTTTTGTATGGTTTCGGACCTCACCGATTCTAAATCCATCACATAATTAGATTTAAAAAATACTTCTCTGTGGTCTTTGACTTTGTGAATTGTCTAAGTACAAGCTGTCTCCAGAGGAAGGCAGTATTAGGCTGTGTCTCCATATGAGCGTGACGCGATGCGTAGCGCAACGAGTGGCATGATCAATTTAGGAATAGTTTCTGTATTGTTTTAGTTGTCGTGTCTCCATTTAAGCGTGGCGTAATGCGCAGCGTGATTTGTGATAAAAGTATCACGCATCGATCGCTGCTGTACATGGAGCGATTCGATAATTTTTTATCATAATTTTTTTAAATAGGAGGGGAATTATTATAGTGACGTCACGGTGGGGAAATCGCCGCCGCTTACAGGTGCTTTGCCGTAGAGATTTTTTCATATACTATTCTGTGAGACGCAGTGACGTCGTCACCGGAAACCTTTTAAAAGGCAACTCGGTGAAAACAATGTTATATAAGACCCCCCCCTCCCCCATACTTCATTGTATTAGATAGCTTTGTAAAAATATTGGAGGTCAAGGCTATAGCGTTCCACAGAATACCAGCTATTGATTTATCTTCAAAAATTTCCAAGAAGACTCGTGGTTTCCCAATCAGCTCCCACAGTCTTGAAAGGCCAGTATAACTGGTTCGACAGAATCATTCTATAAAGGCCTACGACGCTTCATCAATGGACCATTAAAAATCAAAATATACGGGAAATCGTCTTCCGAGATGGCTCATTCTTATCGACTGGGGCTTGAAACCTGGAGGCACCAGGTTCGAATCCTGTCATCGTGGTTGTGCATATACAGTGCTCCGAACTGTTCAAAGGCATGGAGTGTGCAGTGCTGCATATCGTACTGTGCACTATAAATAACCCTTGGAGTCATTCGAAATAAGAGTAGGGCATAGTCCCGGCTTCAGGCTTCCTTCTGTTACGATATTGCCATGATTGTGCGGAAAGCGACATAAAGCAATATTCACTCTTCATTCACCCTATCAAAGATGTTATCCATATAAACTCCATGGTCCTATGTTATAGCAAGGATAAGTACAAACCCTTTGAATTATCCGTGATTATGGTTAACTCATTATGAGACAGATTACACCACACAATCATGGCATGACATGCGGTACATGTGGCATGACATGAGGTACATGTATATATGCCTAATATTCAATTTTTACCCATTTACGGTACCGCGATCCACAAAATGATTAAATTGCTTGCGATTTTAACATTCAAGTTACAACATAATAATTGTGCCACAGATTTGAAAGGTATTTTTTACTTTCAGAAACTGGGTACATAAGTGCCAAATGAAATACTGAAATATCCTTGTAGTCGACATCAGTGGTCTAAGGGTTGATACCTCACAATTTTTAGTTAGGCATAATTATCTGTGTCTAGTGTAATATGTTAATTTATAATAAATACACCATGTATTTCCACAAATTTCCCATAATTTTAGATAAATTTATTATAAAATGAAATTTCAAAAGAAATGATATCTTACTTTTTTCCAAATTAGTGAGATCTCTGGGACAACGCAGCGCACTAAAATTTACCACGCACAAATGGAGACACTCTTCACGCATACCCATCACACCACGCCACGCGCATATGGAGACATAGCTTTACAGCTCTATACCTCTTGACATATTTAATCTTGACACAAAACCCCTCCTTAACATAACAGTTGAGAAAGCGGAGGTACAGTGTAGAAGGCAGACTGTCCTAGTCCAGGAAAATCCGTCATATCAAAGAATATGAAACCCCTTCCCCTTTTTATCGCGTCCCCAAATTATATGGTGATCAAATGGTATGAGAAAGAAACATCTCAATAATGCCAATGTCTTTGGAATGTCTGTGTCTTGTAGTTGTTCGATAGTAACAACTAAGGTACATTTTCGTTATCTTAGGATGATTTTCATGGCAAAACAATCAGCGTGACAAACTACCAGTCTGGGGAAAACCAAAGTAGTACTAGTACACGCAGTAGTAAATTATTGTACGTCACTTTTCGGCACTAATATTTATTTATGTGACATTGTAATACGATAAAACAGTGCAGTACATTGATGAGACGAATGATGTACAGATGATGATGTGAGGGTGGGGAGTGGGGCATGGTGGCTCGTTGAGCTCTTAGTGTTTCCCTTCACTCGAATATTATGGCCAGACACATAGAGGCTGCAGCTTCCCTTGGGTGATTGTTGTAGACTAGTGCTTCCGTACCATGCTGTACAGCATGCAACAGACCGAACAGATCCCAGTAACCCTCCCCAGATGGGGGGGGGGGGCTTGGCGAAAAGTACTACTACTAGCAATCATTCCAATACCCCTGAAAACCAAGGAGTGCAACGAGCCTGTATTCAGATGGATTCTACAAACACTTTTGTGCCACAGCTTTAGAATCATGGGGGATGATTCTTTGAAACTTAATATAAATACTGCCATACCTCTGTTATCTGACAAAGCAGTCACATCCTATGATGAAACATGAAATGTAGATCACAGACCACAGACCATTCAACCCTGGCAAAACAATTATTGGTGCTGATCAGCCTATGTATCCCATTTTCCCTGACACACTGGGGGGGGGGGGGGGGAGGTAAGTTGGTTTTGACTATGTGTGCTCCACAAACTGAGTACAAAGTACACTATATGATTCGTACACAAACCCATACTTATGTTTAGTTTACATGGTCTAATATTATTGTGGACCTTGAGTTCGCAATATGCTGCTTCATCCTTTCGCCTCCAGAGGGGGATGAAGGTACCTGGTATTTGATGAACTGTTCCTGGTTCCATGCCATGGTCACAGAGACTGTGCTCCTGAGCTACATGTGCATGTCTGTTGCTTCAGACATACCCAGAATTGCATCCTGAATTTGGTACTTAAACCTCATTTCACTAGTTCAGTCTCATCGAGAAATATCAATCTCATGATCAACCTTGATGGGCATGCATGGTCGTGCAGCTGTATTTATGAAAACTCTCAGATTTTCACACCTTACAGGATAGTTGATCGAGACTGATCTCATGATGATTTTGAGGGTGTGCTGCACGTGTATTGTAATTTGTTGATATGGGTTGTTTTACAATCAGGGTACCAACTGTACTTTAATCCAAGATACTATTAGGTAGAATAACCTGAATGAAAAGCAAAAAGTTCTAATTTTTCATGATATTTGTAAAAAAATAAGAAAAGTAATGTTGCATACAAAATCTAATAAACTTTACAGGCTAATTACTTGGAGAATACTCGAAGAATACTTAATCCCGGGTATGTGGTATTTAGTAATATACTTTCTCAGTTCTAAACAACAAAAATAGAACAGATTTCTAATTTTAGTGCTGAATTACGGAGACCTACAAAACGTGTAAAATGTCCGTCAAAAAATGTCCTTTCGAGACAATGAGTCTGTCTGTGTTAATAATATTACTCCCTGAAGCCGCACATTTTGTTTCATATTAATAGTCTAGCCGTCTTGCACGTTTTTCCAAATATTACGTTAATCAAAGCCAATAATAGTCGGCCATTTTGCATTTGATTAAGTTGACGGGAATATTAAACTTAATTATTGCCGATAGTCAGTCATTTTGAATTTGATCAAGTTGAAATTTTTTAGGGCATATCCCTACCTGAAACCGCACATATTGTTTCTTAGTACTAATGGTCTAGCCGTCTTTCCAGATATTACTCTGATCAAAGTCAATAATAGTCGGCCATTTTGCATTTGATTGAGTTGACATTTTTCAGGGTATATTCCTCCCTAAAAAGGCACGTTTTGTTTTATAGTCTAGCTATCTGGCACGGTTTTCAAGAAATTAAGTATATAAAAGTCAATAATGGCGGCTAGTCGGCCATTTTTAATTTCACTGATTTAAATTTTTCAGGGCATATCCCTCTATGAAACCGCACATTTTGTTTCATAGTAGGTCTAATGGTCTAGCTATCTCGCACGGTTCAGGCATATTAAAATTATTTATGGCTGATAGTCAGCCATTTTGAATTTGATAAAGTGGAATTTTTTAGCGCATATCCAACGGCACATTTTGTATTACTAGTATATAGTGATGGTCTGGCAATCTGGCATTGTTTTTCCGATATCAGGCATATTTAAGTTAATAACGTCCGATACTCTGCCATTTTGAATTTGATCAAGTTATTCAGGGCATATCCCTTCCTGAAACCACACATTTTGTTTCAAATTTAATAGTCTAGCTATCTGGCAGGGTTTGCCAGATATCAGGCAATTAAAGTTAATTTAATGCCCAATAGTCGAGCATTTTGAATTTAATTGATTTGAAATATTTCAGAGCATATCCCTCCCTTAAACAAAATGGCTACCAGACAGCCATTCCAGATTTTACAGGCCTATCTGCAAAATTTGTCATGTGTTGTCCTTGTGTAACACCGGACATTTTTCTTTCATATTACCATTTTAGCCATCTGCATGCAATATTTCCGAGATAATTAGTAAAACCGACCAACAAATTTTGCTTCCAAACGTTAATCAGGTCACTGAAAGACATAGCTAACATATTTGCCAAATTAAAAGAAGATTTGGTGAAAACTTTTCCCACAAATGTGCTAACGCATCATATACCCCAGTGGTATATGATGGCTACAGTAAGAGGAAGCAGAATTGAAAGATGAGCTATAATGCAAGATTTTATAAAGAATGAGAAAAAAACAAATAATAATGGCTGTCAGTAGGCTTTTTTGGATTTTATTACTGCAAAATCTGTCATAAGTTAACCTAACATTTTGTTTTATATGCATAGGCCAACCATTTTGCATTGTTTTTCAGTTAGGTAAATAACCCAAAATTATACTCAAATTCAAAATGTTTCTCCCACACGTTAATCAGGTCATTGGCTGACATAGCTGACCATATTGGCCAAATTAAAAGAAGATGTGATGGAATTTTTCTCTGAAATGCGCTAATGAACATTTCTTCGTTAGTGGCTGTAGTGATTAAAGGGTTGATGATATGGGGATCAAAATGTCACAAAAACAATTCCAGGCTTCAAAGTCCATTTAGGTCAAAATATAGTTTTTTTTAGAGGTTTATTACATAAAAATATAAGCTTTTATAGGTTTATTTGACACAAAATTGTAGGTTTTTATAGGTTTTCCAGTGACACTAATGTACCCGCCATCTGAAAATTCATACTTTTTTACTATTCCAAAGTCATATCTACCGTATTTCAGGAATATGTATGTATAGTACACACCTCTGAATATACAGTATAGACCATAAGGCCAAAAATGCATACTTTTTTATACAGGTCTGTCCATCGTCATTTACCGGGTGATCAGCTTATGGTTTAGTACATGTAGTAAGGTCTTTCAAACTTACATAGGCAACAAGACTAACTGCTCGCCTTAATGGAGCCATGTTCAATCAGAGGAGGGCTGGAGTGTTTGAATTGGACAAATTATTTATTGCACTTACTAAACTCTTCACACAAGTTTAGCTATGGAGGTGAATATTTATTATTTATAAAAAAAAATTCTGCACATAGGTTGAACCAATATCAGACAAGGTGTAGTAAAATTTATGCCGAGCGAAGAAAGGGTGGAATTTTTCAAGGAATTATGTAGCTGATAAGCTTAAAAAATTATTTATTTCAGACTTATTTGAGGAATTCAATTATAGTTAAAGCATTTCTTTTTGAAACACAGAAAGTTATTTGACACAAATACATTCCCACAATTAAAATATAGTTCAACATGATGTTTTTCAAGCAAAATCAAAATATAGATTTTTCTAGGTTATATAGGCTAATTTCAAAAAAATATAGGTTACTTTTTCAAATATAGGTTTTAAAAGGTATTATAGGTTTATAGGTTTTACTTTGATGCCTGCAATTCCCCAGTGGTATGTGATGGCTATGTGATGCATGAGGAAGCAGAAGTTAATAGTTTAGTAGTTATTTTGAAAACGAATAACTGCAGCGACGGACCGTGTGGAATACAGTAAGCAGCCCGCCTTGGCGAGGGTTGTCGATAAAAATTGTAATTGAAAATGTATTTATCCATGGTTCCATATGAATGTCATTAAAAAAAAATTGAAAACCAACACCTTTAAACAATAATTAGTTATTTCAGGTATATTAGAAAGAAAATCATAACATTTTCCCCATAAGTTAAGAATAATTAAGATGTCAAAAAGACTCAATTGTGATTTCGTTAACAAAGGGGCAATTTGGCATTACTAAATACTTAGCGGGTTCTTTGTAATAATGTTTATTTAGTTTGATTGTCTAATGAAAACTCTTCATCAAAAACTATTTTCTTAGTTGTTTTTGACATATATAGGGTAGAAAATGAAAAAGAAAAAAGGACAACTTTTTTTATTAGCATTTTCTAACATTAAAATTAACATTATTTTTCCAATATCGACAAGTATAAATTTTAAATTTATCCAAATCAATCCGAAATGAAAACGCCTTGTCAGAGACTCCTCAAAAGTCAAAACAATTAACAAAAAGGTTTATTTGAGGAATATTATAAATTTTGTATAAAAAATTAAATTTATCAACTTTTCCGCGATGCTCCATGTCATCGCCTAAAGAAAGCAGCTTAACATTAATTAATAATGCACTCAGTGGGGTATTTTTTATCATAGAAAGTTATTATAATGTATTGAATCTGACATTTATTTTTTCACCTTGTTGCAACACAGTGGGGTACCCTGATTGTAAAACAACGGTGCCCATATAGATGCGCAGTCAAGTAATCCCTTTGACATTGATCATGGGATTGAGGCTCTACATGTAAAGCAGCTTGGAGAATTATATTCCAAAGGAGGCATGCGTTTCTCAGAAACAGTGACGACAAGAGAGAATTATTCCCTTTCCAAACTTGTGAAGTGTGAACTGGGTGGAATACTCCGTGCCACCAATTAGTGTTCTCTCCAACAACTGATATGACTTGTTGAGTTTTTAGCTGGCCAGGTAACCACACTGGGACAGTCAGACGAGGATAATGCAGCACTTCAGGAGCACCAGGTTCCTCATAGTTGATTGCGATGTTGTTATCCTGGTCAATTGCTTCTTTTATTTACTTATACTGTCTCACTGACTTGTGGATCAGTCTTAGCAGTGTGAAAAACATCCCTATACACGCACGTTATCTCCAGCTTAGACCAGTAAGATGATAATATATTTTTATTAGCAGAATAAAGACCTTTTCCAAATGTAACTGCTCACCAACTCTTCACATGTATCAGTGTTATTCTAGTGACAGCATGGGATATTATTATTGATTCATTGTTTATTGCCTGTTTGTTAATTGTTATATAGTGCTCGTTTGGATGCTCATAATCCTGATTTTTCCAGTCAAAAAAACATTGGCATTGTATGGAAGTTTTAGGAAAAAGTATCTGTTAAAGAGCAAAATCAAGGCGTTTTTAAGTGTGAACGTTTAATATTAAGAAGCAGCCATATCGTTTTTTATAATATGTTAATCGCAATCAACGTTGCTAAGAAAATAACAATATGCACCAAATTTAGAATGCAGTGCATATTAACAGGGACAACCCTGTCAATAGTGCATTAATACGCGTTATTGACAGGGAAATGATTAGCCAATCAGTGCTTCCCACACATTACGCCTCCATCTTCCCAGCAAAAAGCAAGTGTTGCTGTTAAAATGGCTGCGAAAAAAGAGGAAGGTGCCTACTTCTCAAACTGAGAAGAGTGGAATAAGACGTTGGAAAACTTCTCTGGCTGCATTAATTTGGGCAAGCAGAGGAGCCGAAGTTCAGGGCTGCGCTCCAATCAATCGTAATTAGGGCTATTCAAAATCTTCTATAATCACCCTACACTGAGTAGCCTATGACATTAATACCCACTGCTGACAGGGTAACCCTCTCAATAAGACATGGCCACCCTCTTCTTACAGGGTGACCCTGTCAATAAAACATCAACACCAACTGCTGACAGGGTCACCCTGTCAATAGACATCAACACCGACAGGGTGACCCTGTCAATAACACAAGCACCTTCACTGCTGACAGGGTGACCTTGTCAATAAGACATCAACACCCTCTGCTGACAGAGTGACCCTGTGTATAAGAAATCAACACCTACTGCTGACAAGGTCACTCTTGTCAATAAGAAATCAGCACCCACTGCTGACAGGGTCACCCTGGCAATAACAAAATCACCTCCACTGCTGACAGGGTCACACTGTCATTACCATGGGCAACCCTGTCAATAACACAATCACGTCCACTGCTGACAGGGTGACCCTGTCAATAACACTGCCATCCAGTGCTGACCCTGCCAGTCACAGCTACTGTTGACAGAGTCGCCTTCTATTAAACTAGCCAACATGTTTATATAAACCTTTAAATTGATATAAAACTATTAATGCAGCCGGCATCGTTAATTGTCATAAAAGATATATATATTGTCGATCAACTGATAATATTGATGTTTTCTCACATGTTTCAGAAGCTTCAGGAAGGACTGTCCCGCTACTACTGGGCACCCTGCTTGAGGATACCCAGAATCTCGCCCTATTGAGGGTGAATGAAAGCATTTTGAGATCATATTCATAGTGTTAGTAAAAAACTCACAGCTCTGAAGAAAATCCACAACCTAAGAGCGGGTCTACACCCCAAAGAGAGTGAAACCATGTCATCGCCTAAAGAAAGCAGCTTAACATTAATTAATAATGCACTCAGTGGGGTATTTTTTATCATAGAAAGTTATTATAATGTATTGAATCTGACATTTATTTTTTCACCTTGTTGCAACACAGTGGGGTACCCTGATTGTAAAATTATGTAAAATTATGATGAATTATTCCCTTTCCAAACTTGTGAAGTGTGAACTGGGTGGAATACTCCGTGCCACCAATTAGTGTTCTCTCCAACAACTGATATGACTTGTTGAGTTTTTAGCTGGCCAGGTAACCACACTGGGACAGTCAGACGAGGATAATGCAGCACTTCAGGAGCACCAGGTTCCTCATAGTTGATTGCGATGTTGTTATCCTGGTCAATTGCTTCTTTTATTTACTTATACTGTCTCACTGACTTGTGGATCAGTCTTAGCAGTGTGAAAAACATCCCTATACACGCACGTTATCTCCAGCTTAGACCAGTAAGATGATAATATATTTTTATTAGCAGAATAAAGACCTTTTCCAAATGTAACTGCTCACCAACTCTTCACATGTATCAGTGTTATTCTAGTGACAGCATGGGATATTATTATTGATTCATTGTTTATTGCCTGTTTGTTAATTGTTATATAGTGCTCGTTTGGATGCTCATAATCATGATTTTTCCAGTCAAAAAAACATTGGCATTGTATGGAAGTTTTAGGAAAAAGTATCTGTTAAAGAGCAAAATGAAGGCGTTTTTAAGTGTGAACGTTTAATATTAAGAAGCAGCCATATCGTTTTTTATAATATGTTAATCGCAATCAACGTTGCTACGAAAATAACAATATGCACCAAATTTAGAATGCAGTGCATATTAACAGGGACAACCCTGTCAATAGTGCATTAATACGCGTTATTGACAGGGAGATGATTAGCCAATCAGTGCTTCCCACACATTACGCCTCCATCTTCCCAGCAAAAAGCAAGTGTTGCTGTTAAAATGGCTGCGAAAAAAGAGGAAGGTGCCTACTTCTCAAACTGAGAAGAGTGGAATAAGACGTTGGAAAACTTCTCTGGCTGCATTAATTTGGGCAAGCAGAGGAGCCGAAGTTCAGGGCTGCGCCCCAATCAATCGTAATTAGGGCTATTCAAAATCTTCTATAATCACCCTACACTGAGTAGCCTATGACATTAATACCCACTGCTGACAGGGTAACCCTCTCAATAAGACATGGCCACCCTCTTCTTACAGGGTGACCCTGTCAATAAAACATCAACACTAACTGCTGACAGGGTCACCCTGTCAATAGACATCAACACCGACAGGGTGACCCTGTCAATAACACAAGCACCTTCACTGCTGACAGGGTGACCTTGTCAATAAGACATCAACACCCTCTGCTGACAGAGTGACCCTGTGTATAAGAAATCAACACCTACTGCTGACAAGGTCACTCTTGTCAATAAGAAATCAGCACCCACTGCTGACAGGGTCACCCTGGCAATAACAAAATCACCTCCACTGCTGACAGGGTCACACTGTCATTACCATGGGCAACCCTGTCAATAACACAATCACGTCCACTGCTGACAGGGTGACCCTGTCAATAACACTGCCATCCAGTGCTGACCCTGCCAGTCACAGCTACTGTTGACAGAGTCGCCTTCTATTAAACTAGCCAACATGTATATATAAACCTTTAAATTGATATAAAACTATTAATGCAGCCGGCATCGTTAATTGTCATAAAAGATATATATATTGTCGATCAACTGATAATATTGATGTTTTCTCACATGTTTCAGAAGCTTCAGGAAGGACTGTCCCGCTACTACTGGGCACCCTGCTTGAGGATACCCAGAATCTCGCCCTATTGAGGGTGAATGAAAGCATTTTGAGATCATATTCATAGTGTTAGTAAAAAACTCACAACTCTGAAGAAAATCCACAACCTAAGAGCGGGTCTACACCCCAAAGAGAGTGAAACTGAGGCTGTCCCAAGAGTAGGCCTACTTCAAGAATTCTTAGAAAACGATCAGTACAGAGGGAAACTAGCTCTTGTCTTTAGCGAAATGAATCAAGTTCCAAAAAAAACAAAATGGTTTTTTTCCGCTCACTCTTAAAGATTCAATATTGTGGGGAGCCTCCGTGACCAAGAAGTAGGTGCTCGGCCTCAGACCGCCAGGGCCCGAATTTCGAATCCTTTGTCTGGAGGGCAGTGTCATCTCATTCATCTCAACATCCTCAGGAGGTTCTCCTGGTCCAGTTTAGCCTGTATGTGCACAAAGGTGGCCTAAAACCGGATTCATTTTATTTTTTTGTCGAAATATTGAATCTTCACGAGTAAGCGGGGAAGAAACATTTTGTTTCTTTGAAACCTAAATGCCAGAGGGAGTTCGAACCCGCGATCTCCGACTTCCCAAGCATACATCAGACTTGGTTGAGGCTTTTTACCAGTTACCTGAAGTAGTCTTCATGGACAGCACTTATAGCACGAATAACTTGACCCTTTCACCACTGAAGCCCGTTTTTATGTGCTGAATGCCATAGCATTCAGTACATAGAAACGGGCTTCAGGGGTGAAAGGAACATGCCCTTGTTCACAATGAGCATCATAGATGGGTATGTTATCATGGTATTGGGCAGCCAGCCGCATATATGTTGTTGACGGATGGAACCAAGCCCTCTCTCATACACGCACTACAAATCTTCAGGACTCTGTTCAAACAAACATGGTAGACAAAGACGCATTCGAAATAGCGGCTGTTCAGCAGAAGTTACCGAATGCAAATGTTGTTATCTGTCTTTTTTGCACCATGAAAGCACTAACTCAGGCTGTAGGGACGCCCACGAAAAGATTTCATCCTTAGCTTTTCTAAAACAGGTTGCAGCACTGGCTTTAGCTCCAGTGACTGAAACAGGTTTCAGCCACAGATTGACCGCGTACAAAATCGTGGAACATTTCTTTTGACTGTCATATCTCAATAATCGGAGCATAATCAGGTCGAAAATAGTTTTTTTAGAATCAGTAACATTTCAGTTCCATGCCCGCCACTGTCTTATAGCTGGGATTAGAAAACTGCCAGTGTTTTTCCCCAATTTTTGCATAACTGCCCGTGCATTTCCTCCCTTAGAGTGTAATTTTGACATTTTCTGCCCGTAATTTTGACTTTATACCCGTCCAAAAGACGGGTGCACGGGTGATGCCCGCATGCTCAGCTCAAAGCAATAAAAAGTTATGGACATTTTTCAAACCTTGGGGTCGAGATCGCTCCCAGTCACCGCCATGTCAAAAAACGTTGATTTCTATGGTTAAACAAATACACCAATCACGGCAACCCTGGGTTATGCTTACACTAAAGACGGGAACGATATTCATATACATCTTTCTATGCTACATTAACAGCTTCTAAGTTTCCTTTAATTACTAGGAGCTATGGCTGGAAATGATGCATTTTTTTATTTTATCTGGTGCTAAACTATTAATTTTATCATAATTTGAAACGTAGGCCTACATCAACATCACGATACATTATCACTGTGGTTAAGCGGTAGAGGTAAGTGGAGTTACCATTAGCAAAAAATGGCTGACAAGGCTACCGACTCGTTTACATTTACATATATTTTGTGTACTTTAACGTCCTCCTTTGCTCCGACGATTTGTAGGTGAATTAATAATACTTAACTGGAAAAAAAGGACATTACGTTAACCTGAAATTCTCGATAATTTTCTCGTAATCGGTAAACTAAATTTGTTCAATGAGAATGGTAACTGCCAAGTGTGTTGCTGGTAACTGCAATACTTAATGATATTATGCTAATGGTAACTGACTAATTATGTTGCCGGTAATTTAAACTCTTAGAAATTTCCCAATGCTGCATCATATATACTGCTTATTTTGAATTTTACAATTGCAATTCAGTTAGCATGGTTAGTATATGTTTCTCATCATTATTTCAGTCCGGAATTATTGCCCGAGAAAATCATCGCTCTTCACATTTCTGTTATTTGTGTGACATTGGTAGACTATGGTCTTACAATACATCTTGAGACTAATATATTATGTAATAGATTTCAATTGTACCCGGCAAACACGAAACATTGCCACCATCTACGACGCCCGTCCAGCATTAAACCATCATTGTTTCTATTTCTGCGTAGTTTTTTTGTCTAACTGTGTAAAATGAAAAAGTACATCTGTGATGATTCACTCCAGCAACAGTAATCAGGTAATAGGCTACTTGTAGATAGTCACTAATAGTAATATATATTATCGCACAAAGCCAAAAAGCAGTATCAGTTTTCTTTGTAGCAGATACTGCCTCTGGCTTTGCAGAGCGGTATATGTTTATCATTAATATCGATATAATTGAAAATATCCATCAATACTGCTTTAATTTTTTAGCAGTATTAGTCGAAAAAAAATTGTTACTTCGTAGATTATCATCCATACTTATGTTATCAGTGTGTATATCTTGCACACAGTGTTAATGATGTACTGAATGACACATTACAAGATCATGCTGGATCACAAAATTTCAGTGTGAGAAAGTGGATTTTGGATCATAACAGCGAATATTGTGGACAGAGATCAAAACATTTTCACAAAGCAAACACTTCATTTAAAATGAAGACGATGTTAAAATATCTTTCAAACGTTTTTCAGAAAACAAATATGTTCTAGTACAAATATCTGCTAGTACAGGTCGTTGCGATTTTAATAATAAACCTATGTAACCCATACACAAATTCAACTGAGGATGATGATATAATATATGCATTAATAATACCGGGCGTTATTCGCAAGATGGAATATATTGGGCATGTAGATGATTAAATCGGTTCTAAAAGAAAGCCATAGATAAAGGCATGTTGAACTCTAGTATAGCCCTACATTTAATTCTTGATATTGGAAATGTCTATGAACAAACAGCTGTGTTTAATATCAGGTAGGCCTACAATAAAGAGACTCACTTTTCAGACAACTGTAAAGAAGTTATTTCAAGGGAAGGTAATTATTTTTTTGTGTATAAAAGCTGAAGGATTAAGTTTTGTTGAGAAACAAATCAGTCCTGCTGATTGCAAAATCAATTTTGCTGTTCCATCAGACCTGATTTTAGCTGAACACTTGGCAGTATACAGGTATAGTAGCGATCATGTATAGACGATATATGGCATATACACTATTAGTCAACAGTTGTAATAGGCCTGCACGACGCTCTATTAGGACCCAATAATTACCATTAGCCTAGGAGCCCTATTAAATATTTAAAAGTTTTGACGTAAAACATAAAAATCAAAAATGGCCCCCGTTTTGACCAAGGTCAAATATTAAAATGATATTATTTTCGCTAGAATATAATATGATTCATGACTTTGGTATCTATTATGGTTTCCAGGTATGCCCGACATAATGGTGTGGCCGGAAATTATTTTGGCCATTGCATTGTGGGTAAAATCCAAGATGGCCACCATTACTGCCAAGGTTCAGCTATGTAAAAATCATTTTCGACAGAATGGACCGCAAAGCATAATTTTGATGTCTACGATTGGGTTTTCAGGTATTCCCGACATAGTGTGTGGTTGGAAAAAACATTAGATATTGCATTATGGGTAAAATCCAAGATGGCCGCCATTTGTGAAAACCAAAAAATAATATAATTGTCAACAGAATGGAAGAAGATTCGTGATTTTGGTAACACCCATGTAGGATTTTCATATATATGCCCCTGTGACTGCCAAGCATAATTTTGGACAATCTTTATCCCAACAACAAGGTTA
Source organism: Flabesymbios commensalis (assembly GCA_964017125.1). Taxonomy (NCBI): domain Eukaryota; kingdom Metazoa; phylum Annelida; class Polychaeta; order Terebellida; family Flabelligeridae; genus Flabesymbios; species Flabesymbios commensalis. The sequence goes on along the minus strand of OZ024905.1, from coordinate 33,397,029 downwards.
TCTGGAATCTACAGATATTTTAAAAGTTTTACATTTACAATTCTAGTCTATGGGCATGTTGAGTATGGACATATCAAGGAGCTAATATAAAAATGGTGATTTGGGCCTTATTGTGTAGCTTTAAACCTTCCAAAAAGTAATTAAAAATGTCTTTTCTGTAGATTTTTCAGTTTGTTCCAAGCCCAGTCTGCATATTGTATTCGACAGCTACAACATGTACAATGCATTATCCAAAAGAGGGAAGAGGTATTATTACCAAAAGATGAAGATATGTGTTCTCCTGGCACGGCCATCTGATACCCAGTTCGGCCATGTAGTACCCAGTCTAGCATATCTAGCAAAAATTATATTATAGCCAGCAAAATCATTCATCTATATCCATTTCAGCAAAAACTATATAGGCCTACATCTCTTTTAGGTTATGGCACCGTTCGAAGAGGCCCTTTTGTTTGTCTTGTGGCCGCCATTATGGTTTTAAACATCTTGATTATCTCTAAAATTATTTCTGATCATGTCGGGTGCTATACATGAAATACCTGTGATAGACAGCAAAATTATCGATTGATCCTAATTCCGACAAAGGCTATACACATTTCTCAAAGGGTCATGTTTATGTGATGGTTAATTTGCCGCCGCCATCTCGGCTTTGACTACATACACCATAGTTGTTTTAAATGATACAAACATAGTTACATGTCGAGCTACTAGTATCTGAAACCTCTATGGTAGCCACTAATATATGTTACTTCCAGTAAAGTTATATACATTTCCTACTCTGAAACCCCCTCCTGAATCTGAATCTAGATAATGCCACCAGGTGATGTGCATTGGAAAATCCTATGGTAGACACTAAAGTCACGAATCTCCTTCGAATTTTGTTTCACTTTGTCAAATGACGGCTGTCTTGAATTTTATCCACAATAAAATGTTGAACTACCCTCTTGCCACACAACTAAATTGAGCATACCTAGAAAACCAGCGGCATTCATCGAAATCGTGAAATTCTTTCTATTTTATCGAAAATGTATCAATTTATTGTTTGGACCTTGTACAAATGGCGGCCATCTTGGATTTTCCTCGCAATGCAATAAGTAAAGTACGTTCTGGCCACACCCCTATGTCAGACATGCTTGGAAACCTATGGTACACACCAGAGTTTTGATTTTGTTTTGATTTTATATAAAAAAATGATCTCAATTTACTGTTTCACCTTGCAAAAATAGCGGCCATCTTGGATTTTTTAACAATGCAATATCCTTTCTGACTACATCATTATGTCAGACATAACTGAAACCCTATATTATTGTCTCGACTTAAATCGTGTTGTTTCGGCTGTTATATTGGTCAGTCATTTGTAGGTGCATTAGGCTACGCAGACGATATAGTTTTGTTGGCACCGGCGCGTTATTCATTATCAAGACTTTTAAAAGAGTGTGAGTTGTTTTCCGAAGAGTATTTATTAATTTTCAACGCTAATAAAAGTGACTATATTGTATTTCCGCATGTTGGTGATAACGTTAGCAAAAATATTAATTTTATGAATAATCAGATAGCCTCTTCAGATAGTAGCATTCACTTGGATAATGTTATAGGGCCTAATATTTTAACTAAACGTGACGCCAGTATTGCTGATTTTAATAGAAAAATTAATGTACTTTTATCTTCCTTTCATAATGTTAGCACCAATTGTTTATATAAAATATTTATATCAATATGTATGTCATTATATGGCTGTCAGTTATGGGATGTATCCCACAAATTCACCAACAATTGTTTTGTGAGTTGGCGTAAAATTAAGCCATTCGTAGAATGTTTAAATTGCCTTATCGTACTCATTCATGTTTATTGCACCTTATAATTAATGATTTGCCTGTGGACGATCAGATACATTTACGTATCATTAAGTTTTTCAACTGTATGTATAAAAATAAAAATAATGTAATGTCTTTATGTGGCCGACTGACAGCAAACGGTAGTGGTTCGCCTGTGTCTAACAGTTTGAATTTTATATGTTACTTGTATAGGGGTGGTAAGTCAGACCTGCCTCACCTTTCACCACAATGTGTGAAGCAGGTGGTATATTCTTATTACCGGGACAAGGACACTTTAGCCAACAAACAGAAGGCGATATTTATTAACAATATTTTAATTGATATGCACTCACACAGTTTTTCCAATAGCACACAGTTTAAAGACATTTTGAATTTTGTTTGCTGTGATAATATTTAAATTTATTTATTTGTTTGTTTATGCTATGTACCAAAAGTACGACCAACTATTATTATGCTACATGTCACACTAAAATCAAGAATCTGCATCTATTCTGCCGAAAATATTATCATTTTATTGTTTCATCTTGTACACATGGCGGCCATCTTGGATTTTGCTATTTTTCGGCGTCTTAAGTAGGAAATAATTTTGGGCTCCTAGGCTAACTTTAACCAAGATTGGCCACTGAGCCTTAAAAAAATGCCCGCAAGATAACGACGAGCCTAAATTTTAATGCCAAACCACGTAGGCCTACTGACTATTCCTACCTAAATAATTTATAATAAATATAGTATACTTTAAAAATCACAAGAGACATCACCGAAATGTTTTTTGACATGTATAGCGATCTGGTGTTTGAAAGTAAGCCCTATTATATTTATGTGTTGGTCCACCGCCCACGCATATGAGTACAGGCATATATGCATCTAGTATCTAATATAGTAGGCCCTCGTAATATATTACATCGCCCTTACTGTGATACTGTATAATGTAGTAATTAAAATAAAAGTAAAAACGCATCGTCATCAAGATCATGTAAACTATTACGAAAGTTGTTTTAGAATATTTTAGACCTATAATAGCATTTTCCTGCCAATTAGAAGCGACAGTTACCACCCACTGAAAGCGACAGTTACCACCCACTGAAGTTGCAGTTACCAGTAACAGTTGGAATTGAAACATGACCGTTACCATTCTCATTGAACAAATTTATTTTACCGATTACGAGTAAATTATCGCCAATTTTAAGTTAACATAATGTGCATTTTGTCCAGCTAAGTGTTATTAATCCACCGACAAACCGGCGGAGCAAACGAGAACATTAAAGTACACAAAATATATGAAAATGTAAACAAATCGGTAGCCTTGTCAGCCTTCTTTTGCTAATGGTAACTCTAGTTACCTCCACCGCTTAACCACAGTGATTATGTGCAACAATGCATCGCAAAATATACATAATAGAGAGTAATCGTATCATAATAAAGCCGGAGTCCTTTAATTATGCATATTATGTGGTAAATAAATATTGTCGCTCATAGTACTTTAATGGTGGTATGTGTGGCAAATGGCATACTTATCAACATAAATCGATGACGAAATAAATAATTTCAACACCAGATTTTTAACACCAGATAATCTTTAAATAGAACTTAAATTCGTGCACTTAATAAATAAAGCAAGCATATATATAATCTATTATCACACGGCATATTCAAAAACAAGCCCATTGTCACAAAGTTAACGTTTCTAGGCAAAGGAAATGAAATGAATCGGGCTTTAGGCCACCTTTGTGCACATAGAGGCTAAACTGGGCCAGGAGAACCTCCTGAGGATGGTGAGATGATTGAGATGACACTGTCCTCCAGACACAGGATTCGAAATTCGAGCCCTGGTGGTCTGAGGCCGAGCACGCTACCTCTCGGTCACGGAGGCTCCCCACAATACTGACTTTCACACGTGGATGGGGAGGAAACATTTTTTGTTACTTTCAAACCGCCGAGACCGGGAACCAAAACCCGAGCTCCGGCGTGAAAGGCAGCGGTGCTAACCACTACCCTAGGGCCCCGGCCCTTCTTGGCGAAGGATGAACAGGATGAACGCTTCTCAGCGCAAAATGTCAAGTTAGAGCACTGACGGCTCACAAAAAGTGGAATAATGATTACAAAATCATTGAATGGGATGGCGTGAATTCAAAGTATGATGCATCTTCACTCTGTCATGTGATTTGCAGCACGCAATCCGTGAGCTGCGCTCTGTGTGAATTGAGATTGGATTGGTGCAGATGAGTATGATGCTGCGTCATTATAAAATCACACTTAGGCCTACAATACCCCTTTTTCACAATCAGTATTTCCATAATATTTTTACAATATTGGCCCAGTTGGGCACTGGATCGACATTACTCCAGCATCTGACTCACAAGGTGTGGAGTGAAATCTATTAATGAGTGCGTGCGCTCATATAACAATACAAAAAATGCAGAATGTCAGGAGCACACCTGACTTTACATATAACACAATTTATGCTTATAAATACACCTGAGTTTTATACATAATAATATTAATGGACATGCTGGTATGCATCTTGTATTTTAATTTTAAAAGTAAAATAATATTAATACATATAAGACTCAGATGCATTTATTTGGACGTAAATATAAAACATACAATTTTTTAGATGTACATTAACATAAAACAATTTAAATGTATTACGACCAGGAGACCCGTACTAAGACGCTTTTAGGTCGCTAGCGTACGGGCCACTCATGAAATTAACATGTATTTTTTTTATAATAATTAGCAGAAAATTATCTAATACAGTAGAAACAACAAAACATTTTCAGTACAATATGGTATCATCATATAGTAGTCTACAGCAAAAACTTATGCAGACAAAGAACCACGGCTGGTTCGATGCTGGGCTTTTTAATCAAAAGCCCAGCATCAAAACAACACCGGCGCAATGACCTGCGGCTGCCACGGGATTTATTAAGTTAATATTAGGCCTATGTGCTATGCAAGAACTACCCAACAGACAAGCGACGCCGAACTAACGCTGGCCCAACGTTGGTTTACCGTCTACGAGGCTGGACCAACGCCACACCAAAATCGACTCAACGTGTCGTGTCCGGCGGGCACCACATATGAAAATATCGAGAGCAGATCCCCCGGCAAAAATCAGACCACGACCCAAAGCGGCTTCACTGCTGGGCCACCGTTTAGGACGCCGGCCCAACAACAAAACAACATCGGTCCGCTGCCCGCATCCCCCGGGCAATGCAGGCATCAGCAAGCAAAAACCCTGAGCCAAAGTCGGCCCAAAAGCTGGACGTCTGCGACGATGACCCAACACCGCGCAGGCACAGGCCCAGAGCCTCCCCAGCAAAACACGAACACGTCCAGCCAATGTCGGTACAATGTTGTCCCATCGTCTTCGACGCTGGCCCAACACTGCAGCAACACCGGCCGCACGCCCCGCGTCCGCCGGGTTATGCTTACATGGGGCCTAAAAATGCTGCTACACGCTGAAGATGAAGTGAAGAAATCCCAACCAAAATACTAAAACAAAAGCGGGACAATGCCTCGCTGTGGATAAGACACACAAAAGAAAAATGTTGACACATTTAACCATCTACTTACCAGGACTCATAATTTATGAGCAAGCACAACAAATTAAAGCTCAATATTGGAGTAGAAAAATTATAAATAAATTCTAATTTCCATTGAAAAATAGCCCAGTATGTACCCAACGCTCTTTAATGTAACAGTTTGACAAAAGTAAATAACAATCCTATAAGAAATCTATATATATATATATATTGATGGTTCAAACATCTAGCCAGCCTGTGACCTGATTTGTAATGCATGATTATGAAAAACAAAGTGCGTTTTAGGCAGTAAAATTAGCGAAATTGAGTTGAATAACCATGTATAGAACGGTATTCAAACAAAAAACTAACATGGCTGACATAACTCAAAGTTTAAAATACACCGATATTTAATCAAATAATAAATAATAGTTATAATGAAAATAACTGATAAAATCTGCTGATAACACCCAAAACAAGACTACATAAGTCCAGGAGCTCCCGCTCCGAATTAGAATTTGATTTAAGCAATTTTGTATAGGGTTATTAATGTAGTCCTAGTCTAGGTCAAAAATCAAGACGCAAGACAACTAGGTCTAAGAAGCCCAGTCTAAGAGTAAGATAAGAACTAGACAGTCTGTCAGAGATTGCAAACCTCCATTGAAATTAATGATCCTAATCAGTATCCCAGTAATGGTCTACCTATCTGGCATGGTTTACCCGATATCAGGCCAATCGAGTTAACTAATAGCTGATTTACGGTCATTTTGAATTCGATATAAATTAGTTAAAAACTTAGGGTGCATCCTCCCCCGAAACCTCAAATTTTGTTTTATAGTAATGGACTAACATCTAACACAGTTTGCAAAATATTGGGCATGTGAAAGTAAATAATGGCCGATAGGGGGCCATTTTGAATTTGATCGAGTCAGAATTTTTCAAGATGCATCCTCAGCTGAAATCTCACATTTCATTCTATAGTAATCATCTAGCTATCTAGCACGGTTTACCAAATATCGGCCATGTGAAAGTGAATAATGGCCTAAAGGCGGCCATTTTGAATTTGATCAAGTCAAAATTTTCCAAGATGCATCCTCAGCTGAAATCTCACATTTCATTCTATAGTAATGGTCTAGCCATCTAGCACGGTTTACCAAATATCGGCCATGTGAAAGTGAATAATGGCCGATAGGAGGCCATTTTGAATTTGATAAAGTCAAAATTTTTCAAGATGCATCCTCTCCTGAAATCTCACATTTTGTTTTAAAGTAATGGTCTAGCCATCTAGTACGGTTACCAAAAACCGCCTATGTAAAAGTGAATAATGGCCGATAGGCGGCCATTTTGAATTTGATCGAGTCAATTTTTTTCAAGATGCATCCTCTCTTGTAATCTCACATTTTGTTTTATAGTAATGGTCCAGCTATCTAACACGGTTTACCAAATATCAGCAAAGTGAAAGTAAATAGTGGCCGATAGGCGGCCATTTTGAATTCGATTGAGTCGAAAGTTTTCAAAAGGCATCCTCTCTCGAAACGTCACATTTCGTTTTATAGTAATGGTCTAGCTATCTAGCACGGTTTACCTGATATCAGGCCTATCAAGGTAAATAATGCTGATTGTCGGCCATTTTGAATTCGTAAGTTAAAAATTTTCAGGGTGCATCCTCCCCCGAAAACTCACACTTTGTTTTATAGTAATCAGGTAATGGTCTAGCCATCTAGCACGGTTTACCAAATATCAGCCATGTGAAAATGAATAATGGCCGAAAAGGCAGCCATTTTAAATTTGATCAAGTCAATTTTTTTCAAGATGCATCCTCATCTGAAATCTCACATTTCGTTTTACAGTAATGGTCTAGCCATCTAGCACGGTTCACCAAATAACGGCCATGTGAAAGTGAATAATGGCCGATAAGCGGCCATTTTGAATTTTATCGAGTCGAATTTTTTCAAGATGCATCCTCTCCTGAAATCACACATTTTGTTTTATAGTAATGGTCTAGCCATCTAGCACGGTTTACCAAATAACAGCCATGTGAAAGTGAATAATGGCCGATTGGCGGCCATTTTGAACTTGGACGAGTTGAATTTTTTCAAAATGCATCCTCTCCTGAATCCTTACAATTTGTTTTATAGTAATGGTGTAGATATCTTGAGCGGTTTTCATGATATTCCACAATATCAGGCCTGTCGAGGTGAATAATGGCTGATAGGCGGCCATTTTGAATTTTATCAACTTCAAATTTTTCAAGATGCATCCTCTCCTGAAACTTTACAATTTCTTTGATATTAATGGTGTGTCTATCTTGAGCGGTTTTCATGATATTCCGCAATATCAGGCCTGTCGAGGTGAATAATGGCCGATAGGTGGCCATTTTGAATTTTATCAACTTCAAATTTTTCAAGATGCATCCTCTCCTGAAACCTCACAATTTGTTTTATAGTAATGGTATAGCTATCTTGAGCGGATTTCATGATACTCCGCAAAATCTTTCAGTCGGATTTACCGATGTTATAAATTAGGTCAAAGTGCTGGGTCAACTTCAAGGTCAAGGTCCAAAAACCTGAAAAGGCACAACTAGGGACCTTAGAGAACATGTATGTGCAATATGACTGTCATCGGCCCAGTACTTTTCGAGATCTGCTCCGGAAACGAAGTGCGCGTCAAAACGTCTAAATAGGTCATAGTTCTGAACCAGAAGTAGGTCAAAGTTCAAATACCCCAAAAGGCACAACTAGACCCCCTAGGGGTGTTGTGTGTAAAATTTGAAGACAATCGGACAAGTACTTTCAGAGATATGCTCCGGAAACGAATTGTTTACGGACGGCCCAACGGCCCAACAGCCCAACGCCGTCACATCATCATTTTCTCCTCTGCAACCTTGCGTATTGAATTCAGATGAAAAATATTTTAACCTGTCCATTAGCCACCTGGAAGTAACCCACATACCAAAAATTGTTATCCTAGCTTATTTTCTTACAAAGTTATAGGCAAAAGAAGAGGCCAAAAAAAAACGGAGGTAGAATCCATAGCTCCCTTCGTCTCACCTACGGTGACGGCGGGAGCTAAAAAAGACTTTAATTTAGTCCAGCAGTCCAAACAAATGTGCAGCAGGCCATTTAGTTTATTCATACAAACATAACAATTTTAAATACTACAGTGAATATTGTAATTTTCTATGGTTTTGTGCTTAAAGTAATGTGTAAAACCGGACAGACTGTGTGTGTAGATTTTTTTCTTTCAGGTTAGGGTGGCAGCTATTTATAATAACAGGAATACTGTATAGAAGGCTCTTTTTAGCAAATTCATGATGTATTCGAATAGGGTGTAACTCATGCCTCTTTCTAGTTCTATATTGTTGTGTATTTCCTGAGAAAGATTATGAGAGAAAATAATCAGGTAGGGTGAAATTAATAAATCGATAGTAAAATTTAAGTTGTTAAAGTCTGAAAATATCTTCCACTTTAAGTATGTTAAGATTTTTAAATAAGGGTTCCGTGTGGGCGAGATATTTACTTGATGTAATTACACGTATTGCTCTTTTTTGTAACTGTGTTATGGTTTTATGGTGATGACCCCATACAAGTATCATGTAGTTTATATGCGGTAAAATAAAAGTGTTATATAACAAGAGTGAAATATTCTGTGGTAGTACATGTTTCAATTGATTTAAAATGCCAATTTTACTGGCAATTCTACTTGCGATCTTGGAAACATGACTTGTCCAATTTAGATTTTCATTTAAAGTTAATCCCAAAAAGTTAAAATCTTTGACATGTTTTATAGGAGTATTACTTATATTTGAGTTCGGTATAAAAACTCTTTTTTGTGCACTATGAAATATAATGAAATTTGATTTAGTGATGCTTATAGAAAGCATATTCAAACACAACCATATATAAATTTTCTCTAATTCAGCATTTAAAATAGGAACATCCTTATTGTTCTTTATATCATATTTGCTAATGAAAGCCGTATCATCAGCAAACAAAATAAAATGGAAGAAATCACTGGAATTAACAATATCGTTTATATATATCAAGAATAAGAGTGGACCCAGAATAGACCCTTGAGGGACACCGGTTGTGATGGGCAGCATGTAAGAGTCGATCTCAACATATTGTTGTCTATTTGACAAATAACTGTGGAAAAAATCGTGTGTAATATTTTCAACTCCGTAATATTCAAGTTTACGTAGCAAAATGTTATGATTTATGGTATCAAACGCTTTGGAAAGATCAATAAAAATACCTATGGGAACTGAACCATTGTCCAGTTTATAAATTAATCGGTCTACAAATTCCAGAGCTGCAAGCTCGGTTTATTGTTCTTTTCTAAAACCATATTGGCTAGAATAGAATAACCTATTTGTTACAAAGTATTTTTATAATTAATTAAAAATAATTCTTTCAAAAAATTTTAATAGAGAAGATATTAATGATATTGGTCTATAATTAGTAAATATAGTTTTGTCTCCCTTCTTAAATAATGGCAACCTTTGCAATTTTTAACTTGTCAGGAAATATTCCTGTTTTTAAAGTCTGGTTTATAATTATAGTAAGTGGAGCTTTAATTTCTGGTATTATCTTTTTCAGTAAAATAGTAGAGATACCATCTTTGCCACAACTTGATTTTGGGTTTAGTCCTTTGACAACTTTCTCGACAACAGTTTCGTCAACTAGTGTGAAATTAAATTTAGATTTATGTTTAAAATTCAAGTAATTATTCACATTTTTACCAGGATGTTTTTTATTTTCATTTGCAAGTTTTGGTCCAATTCCAATAAAATATAAATTAAATTCATTTGCAATCGTTACTTTTTCTGTTTATTATCGCTTATTTTAAAAAAATCTGGAAAATCCTTCTTATTTTTGGTTTTATTTAGAACATCATTTATGATTGACCAGGTTTTTTAAATATTTTGATCACAATTTATAAAACTAGTTTGAAAATATTGTTGCTTTGCAAGCCTTATGTTGTGTCTTAATATTTTATTATAATTATTTAAGTTTGTTTTCAATGTTTCGAATTCAGGTGATTGCGGTGTGGATAATTTCATATCTTTGTATAGTTTGTTTTTAAATTTGATAGATTTTAATATTCCTTGTGTTATCCAATTACATTTTTTATGTTTATATTTGTTTAACTTTACTGTTTTACCAGGGAAGTTTCGTAATCTAGCATTTTCAATAATGCCATCCAATGCCTCATAATTAGTATTTGGATCAGCATCAACATTTAAATCAATGTTTTCTAATATATTCGATTTATTTAAATCTATACGAAATTTGTCAATGTCAGCGCTTGTTTGTTTACAAATCTTAATATATTTCGGTGGTTTTTCATACGTTTTCCAGTTTATAGTGGTAAAATATGGTTGATGATCTGAAAATTTATCAAATAAAATTCCAGAAGTAGTACTGAGCATAGTTTCTGAGTTTCTGCAAAACATATTATCAATTAGTGTTCCTCTAGTAGCTGAGAATCTGGTTGGAAGAGTAATAAGTGGCCGAAAGCTTTGAGAAGTGAGCGCATGAAAAATTTTTGTTACATGGTCAGCTGTCATTACATCCAGTAAGTTTATATTAAAGTCGCCAGCAATAGTTACTTCTGATCTTGATTTTTTAAGTGATGATAAAATATTGGTGAATTCTTCAGTAAATAAACTATAACTATCGATAATTGTCTTTTTTAAATATATTTTTTGTGACTCCTTCACCAGAAATTTCTATAAATTGGTTTTCCCATAGTTCAAAAGAATTGTTAAAATGTTTACAAGTATAATTATATTTTTCATGTAAATAAATTAATAAACCACCTCGTGAACTACTAGTTTTGCCCTGTGTTATACATTTCTAGCCTTCAAGTTTAATTAACGACGTATCGTCATGCTCTGACAACCAACTTTCTTGAATACATAGAGCACCAAGAGTAATTCCAAAATCCTCTAGATTTTTTAGAAAAATGTGCAATTCATTTAATTTTGAGCGAATACTTGCAATATTAGTTGATAGAATAGTGAAACAATTTTTCTTATGTTTTAATTTAGAGACAAACGTGACATCGTCAACATAAGGAGAGTGATTACCCACAGATTTGTGTGTGACCGAGTCCTCCTCTTCACCCTCAGCGTTTAATGTGTAACAGAGAATTTCTGTGTAAACCCCCAATATTTTCTATTAATTCGTTTTCAAACATCATTATAAAATGTTAAAAAATACCAATATAACCACATATTACCAATACAATACAGCAAAATAATATGAAAATTATTACTAATTAAAGACTCAATGGCATATAAAAATGCCAACATACGAATGTCTGAAAACATCAAAAGTGCAAAAGGTGCATTTTCATACATGAAGCATGAACATATAACTAGTAAAACTGCAGGTATGTACTGTAACATGTTCATTCTGGAGGCGTTGAAGTGTGACCAGTGTGGTGAGAGGGGTATACTTTCTCGATTATTGAAAATATACTTATTTCATTTAACTAACTGAACAATTACTTTGTGTGATTATTTCAATATAACGATAGACATATCTATTTCTGAAGTATGCATACTTTTAGGTGCATCACAGCAATCATGATACTGCGAATGGTGGATCAACATTAAACCAGCATTGGCGAAATGACAGTGTCTGTTCAAGTGTTGGTCTGAAGTGTTATAACACCATCGCCGCCGCTTTGTTATTCCCGTGATGCTAGTCAGTCTGTTGAGGCTGACACTGTCAGTCCTATAGGGGATCACAATATAATCATATAATAGTAATATATCCATGGCGTCCAAAATCAATTGTCATAGGCCTAGGCCTAGTTCAACACTGTGAATTATATTTTTTGCTATACATGAGCATTAAATTGAATCTGTATTACATTCGCCACAGCACTATGATCGTTATGTATTCTTCTCTATGCTACTTATTGGCATCAGGATACAGATGGGTAATATCCGCTGCCAGTGAAACAATCAAGGCGACCCTAACGCTTCTAGTCAGTCTCTCATGTGTTCACTTTATGTTTGAAATTGGTTCTAGAATGAAATTTCCGCAGGAATCCGATAGCGCCAAACAATTTTTAAAAAAAGTCCCCAAAGTGGTCAAAATCCAAGATGGCCGCAAAAATACTCAAAAATGATCATACATCCCCAAATAAAAAAATTCTGAGTACTTTTTCTCCCTTAAAAGCAAGTTACTTGACAATAATATTATAAATAATAATAATAATCAAGGGCAAATATTTGGGCCACCAAAAATACAAAATGGCCACCATATAATGAAATTGCTATAACGGAATTCTATAATACATGTTTTTATTTTCTATGTTATTGTGGTCAAGGATGAAATCGTTGTTGTGGTACTAAAATAAATATGTAGTTTGAGCTACCAGTAATGAAATTAAAATGTAAGATGTTTGGCAGCACAATACATGGTGAACAAACAGTGTGTCTTGGATCCATAGAATGATGTACAATTGGCCACGTACACCTGTTCTGAAGTACATACTACACTACTGCTCTTCATCACCATCAAAATCTTCATTGTCTAAATTGTCACTATCCTCTGATTCAGAAATAGTGTTATCCTGAAATTCAGAACCAGACAGTTAATCTGGAAATGGCTCAATGACTTCATGAGCTGATTGTTCTTGTCCCTCGGAAGACGCTTGAGGGGTGCAAATTTGCTCTTTGCTTTATCTCTGTAGATCATGACATAACGACATTCTCCGGGTGTTTTCTCTCTCTTAGGTCTGCCACAAAGTAACTGTGTACAGGATGAACTCAATCACATCAGCTATATAAACATCAGAGGATCCCAAGCTGGAGAGTGGTTGGATTTTGTCAGGGTGTTTCAGTATCATCCGTAGAAAGGCTGGGTGTGATCGCTTCCAGTGGCTACATGGAAAGCAGGGAGTGATGTACACATTTCATTACCTAGATGTTATATATACTGCCTTGACATTGTGATACTTTATTCCCTCCTTTGATGATTTGTTCCTTGCATAAGACTTGAATGCACTTAAACACTGGTCAATGGTGGGCGATGTCGCCACCGCAATCGCAAATCGTACGTTATTATGTTGACGTACTTCACACTAAAAGTGTATAAATTATATCAATCTGCAATGCCTTCTACAGCCCAGGTCGAAAATCTAATTTTAATAATACAAAATTTGATACTTTTAAAAATAAATATCTCAGTCCAGACCTTACGTGATTATTGCATAACAGATAGGGGGGGCAGGACAGCTATAAGTGTCAGTGGGGAGAGAGATAGCTGCGACAAACCAGTTACCGTAAACCATGATATCGTCAGCACTTTTTTTTTATTGTGAAATAATAATTGCAATTGTATTGTTTTGTCAGAAAACTTGTGTATATGTGTATTAACAACTGGTCTGATTGTCACTAGTGGATTTTAACTTACTGTATCTCCGCGCATCAACGTGCATGCACTTATATTTGAAGATGCACTTAAGTTTCAAAAAAGAGTGCAGGCACTTATATATTCAAACAAAGAAATACATTTTAAATTTCTTCAAATCTGTTAAAATCGTAATTATTTTGACATATTCCAATAAAAAAAAAACTGACGCTAGTAATCACGGAATGTTACTTTGCAGTTATTTTGCGAGAGTGACTCCAGGCGATAGGTGTTGACACTACCTGAAAGCACTGTCATATCACACCTTATTTGTCCAGGCTTTCAGCTATCACACCTATCACCATCTCTTTGGCGGCTTGAATTGTTGACGCATATTTATATCTATATTATGGAGCAATTAGCTCCTAATAGATATCTGATAATAAAAAAATAGCAATGTAATTTATGTTTACGGTCAACATAATATATGTTTCAATTATTATGAACATATACTAGTAATGTTTTTTATGAGGTCGATATTATTCTCACCTGCAGTATGTCTCCGAGTAACACAGTGGTATGCGTAGTAATTTTCGAATATAAGTGCATGCATGTAGTATTAGAATATAAGTGCATGCACTTATAAACGAACAAGAATATTTTTGGAGCCACACCTAAGACAGTTGATTTTCACTTATAAGTGCATGCACGTTTATTGCGGAGATATGGTATAATAGAACTCCGGGACTATTCTTATAAGTTTTCCCATGACGCTATTTTTATTTGTGAAATTCAGTGTTTTACGCCATCCGCTTTGGGTGTCACACCCACACAGCAAACACTAGACGACACAGCATTGGCATACCAGTATATCGGCCTTAACACGATAAACGTTTACCCGATACTAGCTTAATGCTGGCCCATCGTCTACGACCATGGCTTATCAGTAAAACAGCATTGACTGAACTCTCGTTTTTGCCGGGAGTCACCGGCAACTCGATAAACTGCCACAATGTTGGTTCAATGTTGGAACAGTGTCATAGATTTAACCACCATTTGGTCATTACGTCATGTTGACTTACTAGAAACAGCGAAAACCAAGTATCTGCTTATTTTACAAGTGTGCAAGTGTACTGTCTATTGAAAGTGCTGTTACAAGCCAGAAGGAGGCGGTGACATCAGGGAAAAGGAAATAGATACTTGATTTACAAATAGGCCATGGGCTAGAACCACCCACCATGCATCTCCCCCCCCCCCCCCCACATTTCACCCACACCAACTTTCCTTTAAAAATTTATTTGTCTGAAATGAAATGTTTCTACAAATACGTTGAAACATGTTTTTTTATTACAAAATTATCAAAATCGACAACAAAACAAGCAAGGTAACATGGTCAATAGAAACGACTTAATAAAACTTAATTATTGGCCATATCTATATTTAACGTATGTTTTCTGAGACCATATGTGTATTTGCTTAAAACCAAGTGTCATTTAGATTTGTACATGGCATATATATTTTTAAATGAGAGGATATTGCAGCCTTTTTATGAAAATGTGTGTATTTAGGTGGGCTGAAATATAAAACATTGAACTTTGCTCGACATTTCAGTGCTATGTAATTATTTTTTGCGCTTGTTTCAAAGTGGTTACTGCCAACACACACATAAAAGTTGTTTTTATGCACGTTAACTATATTATCTTAAACAACATTTGTTTAATGGAAAACTAAAAAATAGACTACGTAATACGACGGATAAGGTTGCAGAGCATTCGAAACTGTATTAAATCACGGTATATTATAACATGCTTTGATTCGTAAAGTATTTAAAATGACGTCATTATATTTATAGTAAATATGTAAAATGGCGTCCATCTTGGATTTTACGATAAACTATAGGTCAGACAATGAACAATTACCACCAGAAATGTTGTTTTCATTCCCCAAGTCATACAAAATAAAAAAATTGAGCAATTTCGAGCCACAAATAAAATAAATGTAATTAATTCACATTTTGATAGTCATTTTGTTTCTTGTTTATATGAAGGTGAATTTCGCCGCCATTTTTGATTTTTTCTTTTAAATTTTCTCGTCAGTAACTTTTATTCCTGGTCCGCTTATTTTAAAGGAAATAAATCATACTATCGTCAACATTTTTAGAGGTATACTTTATAGTAACAGTAAAATATATATAAAACGACGGACATCTTGTATTAAGAGATAAACCAAACAGGATAGACGCAGGATGGATGTATACGCGCCCGCCATATGGTGAACGCAATTAAACATGTTAAGCATGTTAAGGTCAAATAAAGGTGGTTTCTTTATGAAGACACTAGAAAAAAAAGATATATTGCAAATCTTGCAGAAATCATCAGTTGTGCTTACTTGAGCGAAAAAACATAGAAATTACGGGGGTTTCTTAACATTTTGGCAGCCATTTTGTGTTTTGGTAATTTGAAGGTGAAGGTCACCAAATATAGAATGTTATCCGACAGATTCGAATTCAGCACACACAAATTATGTAAAAAAAATTTGAGGAAAAAATCATGTTTCAGATATCAGCCCATGCTAAATACACATCTTTTATTTTCATGTAAGGCTTCAATACAAAGCAATACAAAGCACTCATTTTTAAGCATACACATATCTGGGTTCAGAAAATATAGGATATGTCCAAAAGTTACATTTTCTTAAGTCACTTTCTTTCACCATATTGAATCGTTTGTTTTATCGTTCGTTTTGATTATTTTATAATAAATTTCAGTTTTACTTTGGTCCCGGGAGAGATACTTTATTTAAGAATATAATGCATGAGTTACATATTCAAAGTCATTTAAAAGAATTAGCGTGACTTCTCAGTCACATATCATAGAAAAATAATAGTGGCATCATAATGTCTGTCATCCCACGTGTGGTCTCTCACAGTAATGAGTGCGTAGGGAATTTCCACGTGATGACGACACTGTGACGTTTGCGCATATATTTGACCAGATTCTCCCTTTTCTTTAGTAACCAGGTAGATGCCATCCTGCTATTGGCCCTGAAACCAGGGATGCCTCAAAGAACATCGTCCCATCGTCCCTGTTTAATTCAGAACTAGATCTTATATTTGTATGGCAAATATGAAAGTCTCCACCTTTCACAATTAAAAGTTTATTGCCAATGCAGTAACGATGGGGCTATACAACATGAGTGGCGTGGCGGCCATCTTGGAGCAAATTAGCTGAATTTCTATTTTAACCAGGAAAATCAATCAGAGGGTGTTCCGAAAAAAATTGCTAAGATCGGATGAACATTGGCGAATGGAGACTGTTTACATCAATCTTGGATATACAATGTAGCCCATGGCGGCCATAGTGAATACACGTATATGCAAATCAGCTGATTTTCAAACTAGACCAGGATAATTTATCAGAGATTGTTGAGAAAAAAAATTTGTGAAGATTGGACGAATATTGGCAACTGGAGACTGTTAACGTCAATCTCGGATATGCAAATTAGCCCATGGCGGCCATGTTGAATATTTGCAAATCAGCTGATTTTTTAACTCAGACAGGATAATCCATCAAAGGGTGTTCAGAAAAAAAATCACGAAGATCGGATAAATATTGGTGACTGGAGTGTGTTTACGTTGATCTTGGATATGCAAATTAGCCCATGGCCCATGCATGAATATGCAAATTAGCTGATTTTCGAACTTAACCAGAAAATCCATCAGAGGGTGTTCAGGAAAAAAATCGCGAAGATCGGATGAATATTGGCGACTGGAGAACGTTTACATTGATCTTGGATATGTGAATTAGCCCATGTCGACAATGTTGATTATGCAAATTAGCTGATTTTCGAACTTAAACAGGATAATCCATCAGAGAGTGTGCAGAAAAAAAATTGCGAAGATCGGATAAATATTGGCAACTGGAGAGCGTTTACGTCGTCAAATTGTTGAAGAATAATAATAATAATAATAATAACAAAAATAGACAGCACTAAAACAATAAGTCTCCACCACATAGTGGGTGGAGACTTACTAAAATAAAAATTGTGCACCATCACATATAAAGTAATACATAAATGTCAGTCAGTATATAATATCTACATAATCTGCTTAAACCTTTGAACAGAACCCGTAATCTCCGCTCCTCACTGTCCTCAGATCATGATCAACATTACTGGTTGTTCCAGAGTGAGTTCTAAGAGGGGTGAAAGGGCTTTTTCTGTTGCGGCCCACTAGCTCTGAAATTGTATCCCTCTTGAGATTAAAAAATCTAAATCTCCACAGTCATTTCGGAAAAAAATGAAAATTTTATATTTCGCCCAAGCTTTTCCATCCTAGATCCATTGTGTCCCGGCAAGCTGGATTTACGAATTAGAATGGCAAACGGACAATGATAACGAGCCTGATTCGGATTGCAGAGCCTCTGAGCTCGGGACACCGAGGATTTAGGTGCATTAGAAGTTTTTTTTACATTTTTATTTCATAAAAGAGCCCTGAAAATCCAAAATGGCCACCACTTACCGCAAAAACTGGTAAAACCATCCTAAATTTTACACTTAAAACATGATTCTTGTTTGTAATCCATATTTTTTAAGAGCTAGGAACTCTTTAGGTACAATAACATTCTGGCAATGTCAAAAATCTTACATGGCGGTGGAACTAGGGGGCAGAATCCAAGGTCAATTTCAGATAAAATAAGATTTTTCAACAAATAAAGGTAGGAACTAGTGTAATACCTTTTTTTGTGTAATTTTGACTAGAAAATCCACTCCTTATATTATTTTAATAATTCAAGGTCATCTTTGATGTCAAAAATTAACTACAAAGCCAAGTACCAAAGAAAAATTATTGCACTTCGGGCAAGAAGGTCCAATCAGTTAGTGTCTAGCCCTGACAAACTGTATTGGTGAGTTTATCTGATGCATTTACATGATGCATTTAAAGGCGGTTTGAAGTGGTTATTTATTGCAATTTAAAATATGAAACATGTGTAAATCGTGTGTAGATCTATATTATAACATTTGCATAGATCGTCCAGTGAGCTGTAAACTATAAATTTGTATCAAGTGGTGATGAGCTGCTGCATATTGACATGTAGGCCCCAATGTTATTTGTTTATTATTTATTTACTATTATTCTAAATTATTGAAATCATTATTTTAATAAAGAAACTAATTAAAAATATAAAACATTCTGATTAATCTAATTGTGGCGAAGCTATCTCTGCCGTTGTGGTGAACTCAGCAATACAGTTTGTTGTGAACTCACCAAAGTTATAATTTTAAATAAAAGTAAGTATAGTTGTGGTGAACTTACTGTGTGGCGAAGTCACTTGTATTCCCATTTTTCACTTTTATCCAACTCCCTAAAACGCCTGGCAGCAATCTCCAAGTACCGGTATAATTTTGTTTGAAAAGTTTTTTGAATTTGTAAAATCCTTTCTTTGATAATTGTAGAGCGATATTCCCGGATTTCATGTAATATCGCCCACTGCTCTATGCCTAATGATGAATCACTTGCACATGTCATCATACATGACAAAGAAAGGATCAGCAGATGTAAAGCATTTTTTGACAAAAAATTGTCATTTATAGTCGCAGCATAGGCTAACTTGCTGAGTGGAATAGGACTGCAGTGCAGTCAACTCATCCCCTATACCAACTCATCCCCCGGTTAATCTGGGGATGAGTTGGTATAGATTGACGGGTTGGGGATTAGTTGGCTATAGCTGTTGGAGGGCTGGGGATGAGTAGGTCATGTGTGTTGCGCCTTTGGGGATGAGTTGGTATTAACTTGTCTTTGATGATATTTGATTATTTTTTATGATGATCACTTAGTTTTAAATGTATAAGATATGTTTTTTAATCTGACCTGCATAAAATATAATTTAGGCATATTATGCCTAATAAGATCGTTGTTGTAATAAAAACAGAATAATAACAGAAGTATTGAAAACATATCGCTAGTGTTATTTTGCAAAGTCTACTGTAATAAATAACTAATAATTATTGATATCTTTGTTTTTATGGTTAATCCTTTTAAGTTCTTAGCATGGCTATGTTATTTCTTTAATATTAGCCGAATAATAAATCAGTTATTGGGAAAGTGATGTGCTGCACGTTTTAACATGAAGATTTTTAAATATTTTGTCTCATATAACAAGCAAATATGAGTAGTCTGGGCCTACTTATTTGATTATTATTGTTTTCATGTGTTGCAATTATCCAGTTGTTGAGCAAAAGCAACTACTTTGTAGAGGGCCCGATCAAAAATATTAGAAAAGACTCTAGTAGTGTTTTATAAACTGTCAATTAGCAAGGTGTGGTCTCCAGTTATCTCACCGTTTGATCCACTGCTAGTTATACCTATTTGTACTTTATAGATCTTTACTAGTATGGTGTTTTATAAACTGTAATTATGAGAACAATTGCCAGTACTTAAATACCTAAATCCTTGCAATGCTGGTGCGTTAACAGCTAGTGACCCTACCATCACACCTCCGTTGATTTTTGAACAGCGCTAAAAAATATTCGCGCTGATACCGGGAGACGCATAACACATCCATGCGAACACTCACGGCTTTCACCAGTCAGCATTTTCAGGGATTATCACCTAGCAAATATTGTATATTTCAGACTGGGTACTTTTTATATTATATCAAACATCAGATATTCCAAGAGATTTAATGTTACTAATAATAACGTGTTTTTTTTCTCTGTTTCCAGTAAATATGATGCTGGCAGCTTTCACAAGTCAGCGTTTTCAGGGATTATCACCTAGCAAATGTTTTATATTGCTTAAAGACTATGGGTTGTAACTTATATTATAAAAAATCAGATATTGCAAGAGATATACTGACATTACTGATAATAATGGGGGTTTTTTCTCTTTCCCGTAAATGTGATGTGGCGGATCAGTTTTTTTTTTAAATAAATATATAGGAGCAAGGACTTAGCCAGAGACATGTTCAGCCGTCTTTTGGACGGCCTATTATCAGCCTGGATGTAGAAAATATCGTCAGAGTCCACCAAGTTGTATTGTGGGAGGACCCCAGATCGTGTCCTGGCCAAACAATAAGTAAATTTGGACTCCCTTTTACCGTTTCCTTGTATAGGAGCTGTAATATAATAATAAAATATAATTGTGATTGCACTGTTTATTATTCGTCATCAACATTTTTGAAGGGTGACAACTCAACAGATTGATGACATATATACTACTTATTTGTTATTTAATATCAGATAGACAGATCGTGAATGTAAATTGTTTATTTGCTATAAAATACTAAAATTGCAATCGGATCTGACCCCTTGAACGCATTAGATTGTCTTTGACATTTCCCGAGTATTAGTGCAGCGAATTAATCGAAGACTCACAACTCATCAAAGCTGTTGACATTTCAGGAGCAGCTCTAGATAGCTGACAGGTATGAAGCGACTGACGCGAATACTCATCACAGCACTTGACGTGCAAGGGGTGGAGTGGCTGAGTTCTCAGTTAGACCCCTGGATATATTTCATTATTGTCATTGTATATGGGCCGTACTGTTAAAAAATATTATTGTTAAGTAACTAATAATTTCTATAAATAATTAAATCACATTCATACCGTACGGCACCTCGCATAATAGAAGGCCTTCCATAAATTAAGCTACATGATATATTTAATCTGTAACCTCTCATAACGTAACTATTTTCATTTAATTTTTATTTGACTCAGATAAGAAGCAAGCCACACAGATCCATACGACGGACTACTCGACTACATGCAGAACACCTGGATCGACACAAGATGGAGTGTATTCTGCAGAACAGTACAGAGAAACAACGACGTCATGATTCAACTTCTATTCCAAGAAGCTACAACCCTGAATATATCTAGATGAAACTGTTATCGCAAGACAAGATAAAATGCTGACAGTCAAAACAAGATTATGAAGTAGGCCCTACTGGGAGCAATATGCTGGCGGCCAGAAGACTGAATTCCTTGCTTAGATCATGTGCTCACTTGAATGCCCCAACACTGTAAACTGCTCACACAAGATTTTTAATGTTTTATAAATATATTATATGTATCTATATTATGTATCTGTATGTATATTTGATGTTTTATAATCATGTGACCTGCTTTTTTTACTTGAATGTTAATAGCTCTATATTTC
Organism: Flabesymbios commensalis; assembly: GCA_964017125.1. Classification (NCBI taxonomy): domain Eukaryota; kingdom Metazoa; phylum Annelida; class Polychaeta; order Terebellida; family Flabelligeridae; genus Flabesymbios; species Flabesymbios commensalis. The sequence goes on along the minus strand of OZ024905.1, from coordinate 33,375,145 downwards.
TTTTTTTAATAAAATATATTATTTCTAATAATAAATATGTTTTTGCTTACACTCCCAAAGTATGAGTAATCACTGCCCGTAGGTCTAATTTTAAAACAAATCAGATAGCTTACAATATGGGCATGAGTTGGGGACGAGCTGGTAACACTTAGCCGATGGTTCCAATACTGACACTTTTGATGGATTAGACGACACCTTTATACCTGAACGTAAAGTTCTGGATCTTACTTCAAATAAACATGGATCGATGCTTATTGATTTTTTAATATCTTCTAGTACAAGTGTTTTAAATGGGAGATTCCCTGACAGCATCTATAATTATACATGTATCAGAAATGGTTTTAAATCAGTTGTTGACTATTCTATATTCCCAAATACATGTTTCAACATTGTAAAAGATTTGATATAGAACGCATCAGTTCTCTTATTACTTGTTTTAATTTACAACATCTTGTCTCTGAAAAGTTAAAAATTCCGGATCACTCAATTTTAATTAAATGCGAGCCGCAATTTCACCTTTTGTAGCATTTAATGATATAAACCAAAGTAATAGTACACTTGAAAATAACACAGTTAGTACAACCACCACGTTATCGTTTTAATAGTAAACCTGATGCCTTTATGGATAACAATGTTTGGAAAGCAGCTATGGCCAATCTCATAGATAAAATAGAAACAGCGCAGTATAATCAACTAGAAATTGACCGTAGGTACAATGACATGTGTTCTATTAATTGCAAGGAGATGGATAGATACTTACAGATAAAATGTTGTTAAAAAACCCAGCGAAAAAATTTAAAAAAAATTAAACCGTACTGGAATAACGAACTTACCCAGCTGTGGAAAGTAAGAGTGGAAAAAAAAAAAATATTTCAGAACTGTACTGGTTTATCTGATGCGAAGAGATATTGCCATCAAGAATTTAAGTTGGCCCTCCGAAATTTTGAAAAAAATTTAAGGTATTCAGAACGATCATTTCTTAAGGAGCAACAAAAAAGTATAGAAGAATCTGCCAAATCCGGAGATTTTTGGAAAAAACTACCTGGAAATTCTAAAAAATCTAAAACAATCCCAATGAAAATAAAAAATCCTGATGGCAGTACCTCATAAAATATACAACGGTTTTAAATAAATGGAAACATGATTTCTCTGTTATGTATAACTATGACGCCGAGGCGGATGATGTTTCACAAGAATTGTTAAATCAAAAAGCGATGAAAGAGACTGAAATAATTCAGAATTGATATGAATGTAATACTTTTCTTAACTCAGGTTTGTCATACGATGAATTAGAAAAAGTTATATCGAAATTAAAAAATAATTGTGATGTGATGGTATACCAAACGAAGTGCTGTGCAATTATGATGTTACCATCACACTTTTCAGATTTTTCTCAATTGTTTTTTAAAGTGGTATTATACTAGCAGAGTGGAAAAAATGTTTTATATCACTTATCCCGATGTGCTAAAAAAAATCCTTTTTTGCCTTTAAATTACAGAGGTATTAGCCTTTTATCTTGTGCTGGTAAATTATATTTATCTATACTGAGTAATAGATTCTGGAATAGAATGATGAAATTACCTAATACCAGTATAACCCATCTTCCTCTGCAAGGCTGGCTATTCCTGAGGTCTACGACCCACGTTGACCCGTTGACACTACGTTGACCCACCACCGAACCAGCCCCGTCCAAACACCCCTGCCTGACGGGAAAAGCGGCTAAGTTTTACATAATCATCCACACTGAGGTGGGACCATCTAATGACCACCAGCTCAGTGTAGATGGCCTACTAAATCTGTTTACATATTTCAATGATTATATGTCAATTTTAATAATTACAATAATTATAAACACTGTTGTCCTAAATGCATGATATCTATCTCAAAACAACACGAGTAACTAATTCATAATCGGAATAATTTCGATTTTCTCTCTTTCCATGCAGCCTCCACAAATTTTGACAGAGGTTTCCAAAAATGTAGAACTAAAAGTAAAAGTTTATCAGCATTATTCAGTTCTAAAAAATTGTGATTGTTTTCAGTCGAAGTTTGAAAAAGCGTTGTTCTAAAAGTGTCATATAGGGAACATATAAATACAAAGTGAATTTCGTTTTCTGTTTCAGAAAGGTCACACATATTACATAAACTTTCTTCAACTCGTAAACTTCTAAATGTTTTTGTCACAGGATCTCGTATTCTTTTATAACATCCAGTTTCTAAAGCTATAGGTAAAATGCCTGGGGCAGATCAATTGAATTAATAAACTTCTTGGTTTTGAAATATATTGTTTAACGCGGCTAGAAACAATTTGTGTGGTTTTAATTGTATCTACGTAATTTTGGTTTGTTGTGCATATCAAATTGTTTCCATCAGTTATAATTTTAACTTTATCTCATTCATATCATAACAATTGGTTTTCCATAAACTTTCATCATAAAAGGATAATCGTCCTAGCAATTGTTTAAAGTTACTGCACCAATTGTTTTTATTTGTCATTGATAGATCAATATCTCGTTGAAGAACATGTCTGGTTATACTCATCCTCCTGGCAGCAAGTCTTGACACAGCGAGGCCGTCAGGCCAAGCCTTGCTGAATTAGCCATACCATCCACCTATTGGGGTAGGGAGGAAGATTTAGATATTGAATATTCATTAGTTTTTCAAAAAATGTCTTTTTAATGTTGGCCCGCTGTCTGCGACGTTGGCTCACCATTAATTCAACCCTCACGCACGTTTCGGTGAGATGTGGTGGTCTGTGTCCGAGATGTTTCCGGTGAGCTACTCGGCCAGCAGACATGTGTTGTTTAATGTAGGGCCGGTGTCGTAGACAGTGGCCCCACATTAAAACAACACTCATGCCAGAGGTCAAACTTGGGTCAAACAGGAAAAATATTTTTAGAAAGTCCCCACTCCAATAGGCGGATTCAACCCTGTTTCAGCAGGACTACATAACATTTAAATTAACATCCGACGCTGGACCAACAACATTAGATCTACATTGGGACAACGCCTTGAAATCAGAAAAAAAAAATTTTTTAATTTATGTCTTCAGTCTACTGTTATTGCTCAAAATTTTGAAAATGGCCCATATAGTCTAGTTATAATCGCCGTCAAATTAAAAATAATCAACCAGGATCTCATGATTTTCGGCGATTTCTCCGCCAATTCTTAACGGATTTCCTTCAAATTTTGCAAAGAAATGAAATGAATCGGGCTTTAGGCCACCTTTGTGCACATATAGGCTAAACTGGGCCAGGAGAACCTCCTGAGGATGGTGAGATGATTGAGATGACACTGTCCTCCAGACACAGGATCCGAAATTCGGGCCATGGCGGTCTGAGGCCGAGCACGCTACTTCTCGGTCACGGAGGCTCCCCACAATACTAACTTTCACACGTGGATGGGGAAGAAACAATTTTGTTTCTTTCAAACCGCCGAGACCGGGAACCAAACCCCGGACTCTGGCGTGAAAGGCAGCGGTGCTAACCACTACCCTAGGGCCCCCGCCCTCAAATTTTGCAAAGACCATTTTCTATTCAAGTCCTGACAGCTATGAATATTTCGTAAAATTCTATAGCGTATTTCAAAAGTTAGACCATTTGACACGTAGTAAATTGAAATTACGACGTCCCTCTATAACCCCATTAAACTAGTTCTAGAATTTTATTATATGGCAAATGGTCTAACTTTTGAAATATTAAAAATAATTCTGCGAATTTTTTACCGCTATTAGGATTTTAATAGAAAATGGCCTTTACAAAATTTCAAGAAAATTGGTTCAAAATTGACGGGAAAATCGCCGAAAACCATGCGATCGTGGTTAATTTGCCGGCGAGTATAGAAGGATCTCGCCCTCTACTATGTTCCAGGTTAGAACGCAGCATCTACAGGGCTAGAAATTAAACTTTTTGGAGGGGTGCCAGCAGGGCACTCACATACAATATTTTAGGTGCCTGCCCAAAATTTTGGGTGCCCTTTTTTTTTAAATAATACAAACATTGAGGAACACTTTTTTTCAACAATTTTAATTCACTATTAAAATTTCTCATATATTATGAAAAAAGATTTATAATGGTATATTAAAACCAATGAGTTTTAAAAACAGCTGCACGTATAAAAACATTTAAGTCAGTGGCTTACATAAATTTAATTATTATTTATTTATTACAGTGTTCAATACAGAGTGAAAAAAAGGGAGCCATGTGGCCCATACCGTGTTGAAAAAAGGGGCCAACAAATAACATTTTGGGCCAATACTAAAATATCCCCCACCCCAGGGCTTTTCAAATGCTTGAAATAAGTAGCAGTATTGAAATTGTGGTAGCTCCCACTTTAGACACTTAGCCCAAATATGCACCTGGGCACTCGACGCACTACTGGGGAAGCAGATTGAGGGTGAAAATACCCCTTCTCATTTTTGTCAAATGCAAAAGTTGTGAGAAGTTTTTTATTGTGTTAGAATTGAGTGCAGAAGTGGAATATCAGTTATTATAAACTGTTGAGATGTTTCTCGAAGATTTACTAAGCGGTAAACCTAGGCATATAGCACACATTTAACCAACAATTTCAAATACTGGGACATTTTTAATGTTGACTAGTAAATAGATCTACCCATACTACATTTGTCATTAAATCAAAGTTATAAGAACAGTCCACCAAAAACGAATGGCATGGCAAAGAATGGATAGCAGATAATCTATACTGTAGATCAGTATACTGTCAGTGAAGGCCTATCAGCCCAGTAGGCCTGCCTGCCCTCAAAACACACAGCTCTGCCTGCCTTCCAAGCAGCAACACGCCTTCAGCCTGATACTCCACTGGTCTTGATGACTTTTGACTATCATAACACAACAAAACATGGCCCACACGAACATCAGCCAGGCAGCAGATTTTTTCAATTGATTTATCATTCATATACACTTAATACAGTGCATGTGATGGCTCCAAGAATCATCCAGAAGTAAGCTGGTTCCTGATTGGCCCGCGTAACACGAAACCCCAGAATATTCATAGTTCTGACTCTGGCTATCGATGATCGTAAGGCCTGGGTGCCTTATACCAGGGCTGGCTATCTCAAACAGAAAACTCCCCAAAAGATTATGTTTACCGCTATACACACTACAGTGGCCCAATGAAATTTCTCACAGTGCGGCAATTGGGCGCTAATGACGCAATCCCGCGGCCTGTATTGAACTCAACACTTAAAGCTTTTATAACTCTTGCCCATGTCCGAAGTAGATTTCAGTAAGAGAAGACTAAGAATCATCAAAATTGAATCAATCTAAATGTGCAAAAATCAATATTTTTATATCCGTTTTTTTGGGTACCAGCAGGGCACGCATGCCAGTATTTTAGAGTGCCCGTAGCACATTTAGGGTGCCACAGGCACGCAGGCACCCTTTAATTTTGAGCCCTGATGTATCTGAAACGTAAGATACTCACATCGTCACAAATGGTTGAAATGGTCAAAATATTTTTCGGGAGTTGTTTTAAAAACGGAGTGGCTAATCGTATAGCAAAGTTATAATGGGAGTCAATGGGAGCCCGTCATTTCGTGAAACGAGGCTGCCCATACTGCCATAGAGTTACATTATAAAGTATTAAAGAATCACGTACGATTAGCCACTGGCACTGCCTTTAAAAAATGCTCTCACACTATAAATAACTCAGCGAATGTTTCAAAATAAGCTGTGTGGCTTCATAAAAGTTTAGTAAGTTAGGTGAAGGCAATTAAAATGTATTTCGAGGGTGTTAATAGGCCGGGGTTAGGCCCCTATATCGATTGCGTGTCACATGTGACACTCGATCTTACGGTTCAGATCAGTTTGCAGATAGGCATTGCTTGCTAACCCGTAACATGTGGAGGGTGAGACTTTGCTAACTAATATATAGTAAAAGTCACTTTAAATCTGTCACTTTCGCGTTGCATGTTTTTCGGTCATTGCTGATGCAATTTTCATCCAATTTTCATGAAATTTGACAAGCGTTAGTTTCTAGTCTTACGGCACCTGCCCTGAAAATTTCAGGGAAAAATATTATGTGGTTTTAAAGTTAGACCATTTGACATGTAGTTTTTGCGAATTATGACGCTTCTCTATAAACCCATTGCAGGCTATCACCTTCACTCACGAAATACCACTACATGTCAAATGGTCTAACTTTTGAAATACTCATTCAAATTTCATGAAATTTTCAGAGTAGGCGCCGGAATAGTTGGAAAGAGTGCTTGCAAAATTTCATGGAAATTGAGAAATCAGCGAAAAACACCCAACGCTGGTGGAAGTTGACTGCAACTATAGGTCTAGTCTAGACCCTAGACTAGGCTACATCCCATAGTCTAGACATTGTCATTGTGAAAATCACTGCTCAGAGTGTGAGAATAATTGATCTGTTGTCACAGTGGTTGATTCAATCATTCAAACTCCCTATTTTCGTCCACCCGCCGATGCCGATTCTGTTTCGAGTAGACTACAGGGTCTAACACAGGCTGGTAGATCTAGGCCTAGGCTAGGAGGCTAGGCCTAGCCCTAGGGCTAGGCCTACACGGCTACAGCAAGCGTGTTTTCGTTCAGCATGTTTAAACCTACGCCTAGATAAACTTTGACTTTGACTTTGTACTCCAGCAGCACCTCCTATGTGGAGTATCAGGCTGGAGGGGGAAAGGGCTGGTAGACTTAGTCAACCAGCTGACTCTTGAACGCTGCCACAGTTTTTGATTCTATGGCAGCTGCCGGAAGAGAATTCCAATCAGGGATAGTTCGATGCCAAAAAGAATTTTGTCCCAGTGTGGTGTTAGCTCTAAGATGTTTATAGGCCTGATTGTGCCCACCACGTGTTCTTCTGTCCGCTGGGATTAAACGGTCATTGATAGGAATTTCGACTAGCTCATTTAAAATTTTGAACATGCTTACAAGTCTAGAATTTTTACGTCTTGTTTTCAAGTCAGTCCAGCCCAGGTTCTGAAGGAGAGATGTCACACTGGCTGTTTGTCTATAATTTTGGGTGACAAATCTTGCTGCTGATCTTTGAATTTTTTCTAATTTATCAATATCTTTTTGTCTAAAGGGGTCCCAAACTGCTGAAGAGTATTCTAAGGACGATCTGACCAGGGAGAAATAGGCAGTCTCCCTTAGTTTAGGGGGACATGCCTTCAGGTTCCTCCGAAGGAAGCCCAGAGTGGAATTTGCTTTACTTGTAATTCTGTTAATGTGGGCCTCCCATTCCAGGGTCTCGCTAAGGCAAACACCAAGATATGGTGTTGATGAAACTTCATTAGTGTTTCGCCTTTAAGGGTGTACTCAAATTCCAGGTTTTTTTATTTTGGCCTGGACACCCTCAGGACCGAGCATTTCGAGGGGTTGAAACACATCCCCCATCGATCTGCCCAGTCCTGTAACGCAGATAGGTCTCTCTGCAGCTGCTCCTGATCTGCTCGACATTTTATCCGGCGATACAGGAGGCAGTCATATGCAAAGAGGCGAACCTGCGAGGAGACCGTGGAAGGGAGGTCATTAATATAGGTCAAAAAGAGTAGGGGTCCGAGAACAGTACCCTGGGGCACACCGGACCTCACGCGAGCTGATTCTGAAGAGCTGCCATCAACTACTACTTTCTGGGTTCTATTGGTCAGAAAATTTTGAATCCAATTAAGAGTTGTTCCCCGAATTCCATAGTGGTCAAGTTTGTGCAAGAGGCGTTGGTGGGGGACAACATCAAAGGCCTTACTAAAATCCAAGACAACAACATCTGTTTGTGACTTGCTTTCAAAATTTTGAATAAATTCATCAGTTGTAATCAAAAGCTGGCTTTCGCATGAGTGTTTTGATCGAAAGCCATGCTGTACAGGTGTTAAAATTTTGTTTTCCGAAAAATGGGACATGATTTGTTTACAAATGATGTGTTCGAGTAATTTGGCACAAACACATGTGAGGGATATCGGCCTGTAGTTTGCCGGAGAGTGCCGATCCCCTTTTTTGAAGACAGGGGCAACATTAGCCTCTACCCAGTCATCTGGTAATTTGCCGTCTGTAGAGATTGGTCGAAAATAATTTTAAGAAAGGGAGATATTTCGTTGGCAGCATTCTTCAGAATCAAGTTCGGGAGCTCGTCCGGTCCGGATGCCTTTCCGCCGTTTAAACCCTCAAGTAATTTAGTTACGCCTTGAACGGTAATTTTGAATTTAGGCATTTCAGTATTCGGTGGTCCTGGTAATTTAGGTATATTCTTGGTGTCTTCAGAGGTAAAAACTGAGCAAAATTGGTTGTTTAGTATTTCGGCCTTACGTCTGCTATCTGAATGCAGCTGGCTGTTTTCCTTCAAGGGAGAGACACCATTTCCATCCTGACGTTTAGATTTAATATAACGCCAGAGTGGTTTTGAATTTTTTTGTTCTAAAGATTCAGAAAGTTTGTTTTTCAAAAAAGACCACCTGGCAGACCTGATGGCACGCTGGGTCTGCCGTTTACATAATTTATATTTTGCCCAAAGGTCAGCTTTATTCGTACGCTTGGCTTTGCTATATAAAGATGTTTTTTTCCGAATAGATGCAAGGAGTGATTTGGATAGCCAAGGTAGATTTTCCCGAGGGGAAGTCATTTTAGTTGGTATAAATTTGTCCAGGCATTGGTTTAGGATGGATTTGAGTTTCAACCAATTTTCATTAACAGAACGGCTGGGACTGTTTTCTGAAAAGGAGGTCCAGCAGCTCCTAATTTGTTGCCTGATAGCTTCCCAATTAGCCTTTTTGAACTGACAGGGTTTATTTGTGATCAGGAGGTCCAAAATATTTTCTTCTCTAGTTGGTTCTTTGTGAATTTGGGCCAAGGCATGCGTATCTAGGCTTGACAAAAGCAGCTCGCATTGTGATTTGTTTGCTGCTTTAAGATTTACTACTCCATTGTCCCAGTCAATACCAGTAACCAGGCAGGTTGAAATCACCTCCCAGGACAATGGTCTGATTTGAATTTTTTGGCATGAGGTCTAAAGATTTCGCAAGTTCTTCTGAAGTACTAATTTTGGAGTCAGGAGGTCTATAAAAACAACCGAGGGTTAAGAATTTTGATGCCGATATCTGAACTTTAGCCCATAAAATTTCACAGTTGGTTTCTAAATCCGGGAGGAGGGTCATGTCATAATGTTTTCTGACAGCAATAAAGACTCCTCCTCCTCGGGCTTTCGAATTTCGATCTTTACGCAAAACTTGGTATTCAGGAGGGAAAATTTCACTGGTACTGGTAGTGGTATCCTTGTCAAGCCAAGATTCAGTGCCGAGGATGCAATCACGTTGGTAGTAATTTAAAGATGCTAAAAAATTTGCTACTTTCCCCTTTAGGCTTCTGCAATTTATCAATAAAGTACGCCAGTTTCTTTGACGGTTTTTAAGCCTAAAGGGGGGAATTGGACTACTGTGCTGTGTGGGAGCGAAATCTGAATTCGGTGAATTGACGTTCTCAGAGCCACTAAAATTTAGATTGTCAAAATTATTAAACTACATCTATTTTAGTCTAACGTTACCAGCCTACATAGCCTCAGTCATAGTCATAATTTAATAAGATATTCAGCCTTTTTCTAACGGGTAGGCCGAGGTCTAATGTTAGAGTGAACAAGTCTGATTCTCTGAATTTGAAAAGAACATTCCTTCAAAGACTAAGTTCAGTCACTGCTCACTCACTGACTGAGTCTGTGTGCGACAAATCCACTATTTTCTTCTCATAGCATGCGATACAAAGACATAGGATAGAGTGAGACATAAAATAAAGCTCTTACACAATTTTTATCAGCTAGATCTAGCAGTAAGTTCAGCTTTTTAAAAATAAATAGATCTCTATCCGGCGATTCGATGTCAACATGCAAACAGCAAACAAGATCATGACGAGTCTATGTTTTCTTGACCCAGATTTCAAGTTCCGACTCAGTCTGGAAAAAATGGCGCGCCAAATTTTATTTAAATTTACATGTAGGCAAACGTGTTAGGCCTAGAATTTGCTTTACTTTTTGGGTGCTACAGATCTCCATCATTATCTGATTATGAGGCCTAGGACTAAATTGCTCTCTTATAATAAAATATATTATAACATGGGGCCTATATTTAAAGATGCGACATCAAACAAAATATATGTGCCATATAAGCCTATCCTATAGGGGAGAGTGAAGGAACTTGTGTCACACTTTTCTGTGGTTTAGGTGCTCTAAAATTCATATATTAAGCAAAACTATTGTAGACCTATGTGTTTATTTAGTTTTTGTTGTTTGTTTTTCTACATAGGCTAGGCCTATCATACTGAAGTGGTAGGGGAGACCGGGGCACATTGGGACAATGGGATTTCCTGGGAAACCCCCGATGGGAGAATCCTAAAAATACTGTCACATGACCTCAGAGATACTCCAGTGGCCATATTGTTTTCTTAGTGTGTGGCATGCAGTAGGCTACTTTGGATGTAAGAGATTTTATAATTTTTATCATATAAAAAAGTAAATTTCAGAGACTGTATTTCGGTTGAGCTAGTGCATGTGTGAACATAGTAGACATTGTTTATGCATTTCTTGTTGGAAGACCAGTTAGGGTACACCATATAAGATGTATATTACCTTACGGTGAAAGTAGCCTATATCACAGCACCACATATATGAAAGGTCACGATGGAACATGGGGCACATTGGGACAAAGGTTCACAGGGTTCAACGGGACAGCTGGGGCACATTGAGACAGGTGTCCCTATGTGCCCCGCAGTGTCCCAATGTGCCCCAATGTTCAGTGTTACAATATAATTGTGATAGGCTATCACCACCAAAAACAGCCGTTTTGGATTATATTGGGGAAATTACAGTTATATAAATCCATTGAAATATGTACATTATATTTGCTTCGTTTGTTTCATTGAACTCTTCTCTCCACCCATGTAGGCCTACCTACAATTTAGCACATTATTGCATGAATTAGCTATTTTTTTTATTAAAAAAAAGTATGATGAATTTATACCCCTTATAGTGGCCTCTAATGACGTTCATGCTTACAACATTTTGGCTATGTGCAGTATTGGAATTTACAGCCGTCCCATATATACATGAGGGTACATGGGTCTTTTACTACATTTTAAGGCATATACCTGATACGTGAAGAGTTATATATATATGTGAAGCAGAGTGTTTTTGCCAATAACAATAACAAATTTACTACAGCAGCTTATTAGAGCACCGCAGCAGCTGTTAGGAGCACACCGCAGCAGCTTATAGAGGCACCCATGGGAATCAGCTTAGGCCTATGGGAGCACTGCAGCACTGCATTGGAACACCGCAGCAGCTGTTGTGAGCACCTTTGCAGGAGTGTAAAAAAAATTGACATAGCAAAAGTGAAGTCGCCAGTAGCAAAATAATGGCAAAATATCACCTGATGGCACGATGCACCATTAAAAATATCCTAGTCGCAAAATTATAGGCATCAAGTTAGCAAAAAATGTGAATTTCGACAGCTTGGCCACCCTTGCTTAGCAGCTTATTGGAGCACATCAGCAGCTGATGAGAGCACCCCAGCAGCTTTTGGAAGCACCGCAGCAGCTTTTGGGAGTACAACAGCAGCTGTTTGGAGCACAGCAGAGCACATGTTGAGAGCAGATATCAACAACAGCTGTAGATGCTATTGAGAGCACTACAGCAGTAGCTGGGAGCACCACAGCAGCCGCTGGTAGCACCACAGCAGCCGGTTCGACCACCACAGCAGCCGGTTCGACCACCACAGCAGCTTATAAGAGAAACACAGCTGTTGCTGGTAGCACCGCAAAAGCTGATGGGAGCACTACAGCAGCTTAGCCCCGCAGAAGTCGTTAGAAGCACCATAGCAGCTGCTGTGAGCAGTGCAGCAGCTCATGGAGCAGCGCGGCAGTTGTTAGGAGCACTGCAGGAACTGCTGGGAGCACCACACCAGCCCCTGGGAGCACCGCAGCAGCTTATGAGAGCATCGCAGCAGTTGTTGGGAGCTCTGCAGCAGCATAGGCACATCTCAGCACCTGCTGTTAGCACCACAGCTGCCGCTCAGAGTGCTGCAGCTTATGTGAGCACCACAGCAGCTGCGAGGAGCACCGTAACAGCTTATGGGAGCACCGTAGCAGCTACTTGGAGCACTACAGCAGCTTATGGGAGCACCACAGCAGCCATTGGGAGCACCGCAGCAGCCGTTGGGAGCACCGCAGCAGCTTATGGGAGCACCACAGCAACTGCTGGGAGCACTGCAGCAGCTTATGGGAGCAACACAGCAGTTGTTGGGAGCACTGCAGCAGCACTGCCCCAGAGAGCAATGCAATGGTGGGCCACCGGTAGACCACCACCGAATGCCAGCGGTGGACCACCATGGGGATGTCCGGCTGATATCAGGTGGCCCACTAGCTACATTGTTTTCCAGTGGTGGATCACCAGCAGTGGTCCATCAGTGGCAAATTCCACCTTCCCATAGCCGCCTGCATGTTGCTGGTGGTCCACCAGTGGCTTTTTGACCATTACCTGGAGTGATGCTGTATGGGGCAGTAGCCTATGGAAGCACCGGGGCAGCTGTCGAGAGCACCGTATTGAAGCACTGTAGTAGCTATTTATTTATAATTACATACATTTGACACATACATCACTTGTAAAGAAAATATAATTTCAAAATTATCTTCTTATGGCTTTGAGTAGACAAAATGATGTGAAAACCCCGCGTGTGAAATTCAGTGTCCCCTCCTGTGCATAGCGTACCATATATGGGACCGTGAAAATTGTGAGCGGCAGCTATCTAATGAATAGGCCTACTTGTACTGCCCCCTGCCGGGTGATGCATTAAATAACAATTATTCAACACCAACGTAGTTTTCTTCTATATTCTATTTTCTGATTAATGTAGCAATTAGACCGTCAGCTAAAATAATATTGACATTGTAATGGTCATGCTGTAAAAAGCTGTCAGATTGTCCCAATGAACCCGGGTCACTGTCCCATAGTGCCCCACAGTCGGGGCACAATCGGACATTTAAAAAATAAATTATTAAACGCGTAAATTATTACAAATTGCCCACTTTTGAAAACAGTTATTTTTTCCAATATAGAGCATCACAATTCAATCATAAAAGCATGTTTTTATAAATCACAATAAGCAAATGTGTGACAAATGTCCCAATGTGCCCCGGTCTCCCCTAATTGGTATTGATTTCGATATATGGCCTAAAACCACATAAATTAAATTAACTGGCATAATAAGGGTAGAACCAAAAATTGGGATATAGTGTAGTGGATAAGCTCCCTTAATGAAACCATTGTTCATTTTATGAATAAAGCATGAAACTTCCACCATTATTAGTACATATCCCGGGGTTTATTTTAGGAGGTGGAGGTAAGTTAGATTTAACCCCTGGTGACCTCTAGAGGTCATTGACCTCGAAAGGTCAAAATATCCAATTGCGAAGCCAAAAAGTGGTGAAAATTGTGTATTACACTATCTGTGAGATGTTTTTTTGTATTCCAGAAGTGTGCCATATGGGCAAAGCCCGCCACTTGAAGACTTTTCCACAAGCTACATATCAAAAAATCAACTTCTCATTAGACCACTTTTTGCAACTTTATCTTAAAATATATAAATTATTTTTTCTTGTCCTAAAAATTGGGATACCAAGTATAAAACATCAATTTTAATCATTTTTTTAAATGAACAATTAAAAGCACCAAAAAACACACACAGAATACGTTAAAAAAAATTTATAGTTTAAGCATTTCCCCAAATATCTGATATGTATTGGACATTTTTGTACAAATACTATACAAAATAAAAACATGCACAATTAAATATAATAATGTAATTTCAATGTTTCTAAGTGTCAGTGGCCTTGATACATTGCAGTAGGCCCCCTATACGATATATAAAGGTTTTTCAAAATAGTAGTGTATTTTTATTTTAGTTTTTTTCTGATAAGAACAGTAGTGTGTAAATGCTCAATAACCATTCAATATTGTTTAAAATAAGCCTAGGCAATACAATAAATTGTGTGTGTCATTGTCACCAGACTTATTGTATCTACTATTTCACTATACTTCACCAGGCACAAAATCATTATCAGAATTAAAAGTAGCGTATTCCGTATTTGTGTGTATAATGAACGTTATTCACACTGCCACATTGAATAATCGAGGTGTCTTTTGTCTAAGCACATTTTTGATTATTCCTATAACGATATATATTGAGTTTCTGTCATTTCGTGCCTGTTGATTAATATTTCCAACAAAAAGGCAAAATACCTTACCAAAATACGTTACATAACTAACATAATTCATGTTATGATAAAGTAATGATACTAAATGTCACTATATCCAGTAAATAGTTGTATCATACAAAGTGTGAGTGTTTTGTACTTTTGTTACGAAACAGAATGCACTATTACAGCATTGTTTAGTGAAAAGCAAAATACGTTACCAAAATACGTTACAAAATGTAACGTATTTTGTGTAACGTATTCTGTATTATTTTTCCTTCTTGCACAATTGTGAAGCTGGGTTCAGTGGCCAGGCTAAATTTTTACTTGCTGCGTGGAGACATACCTAGTGACTAACTAAAGGGCCATTTGTTGTTAAGTGTGCATATCACTATATCTTCAGAGTCCATGTAACGTATTCTGTTTTCTTAAAAAATAAATAGCGTCTACTTGTTTCTATTGATTATTGCAAGAGTAGCACTGTTAGTATCACATAATTTGTTTATGTCTTCTTACATACCTTCCCTTATATTACATATTCATCACACAGCAAGGAACTTTAGTTGATCTTAGAATTGTTGGCAGATAAAAACAACTAACTAACTCAAATGTAACGTATTCTGTTATTTTGTGGCGACATGAACATTAATTCAATTTTACAAGCGACAATATACTACTTTTGGGAGTTTGTGGTTTTAATACAATCACTACTATATGTTCGTCAAATTCAAACAATGTATCTTCCAAAAACTGCACCCACTCACGAACAGAGACCTGTCTAAGACAAAAAATTAGGCTGGCGACATGCCAAAAATGTCATTTTTATGGCATTCCAGTGGTCAAAAGCACAATTTTTCTTGTCTAGGCTATAGATAACTATATATTTTCTGAAAGGTCTACGCATGAATGCAATGATAAAACTGGTTTAACATAAGTGGAGGTCACTGCAAACGAGAACCCTGCTGGGGTCACATGATTCTTGAAGTCGCGGGCTTTGCCCATATACTCTAAGAGACTGATGTTAATCATAAACATAACATCAAGGTCATGTCAAGGCACCCTGCCCAGTCAGGTCAGACCGTCAGACTACCAATCTGACCTTGGCAACAGGTGTGTGTGAGGCCCGTACGAAATGGAGGGGGTCCGAGCATCATGTATATTCATTATGACGTCACCGGTATACTGACTGTGGTATGGAGGTCACACTCAGGTCAGATTGTCTGGCCTGCAGGAGTTGGGCAGGGAAGAGGGGGGTTCTCAACTCATAGCACATATACGTGATATCAAGGAGTCTGCCGGTAGCAGACAACTGGATAGATGAAGATGTGTCAAGGTTAATTTAGGGTCATTTGGAGGTCAAAATGGCAACAAATAGCAAAAATATCCACTTTTAAACAATTAAAACAATACTAGTGGTGCAGTCATCTATTACAAAGGATTGGTTTCGACACAGTCTTGGTCAGATATCTTTTCCATGTGCCTTTTAGGAGATTGAGGGCAGTATCTAACTTGGGAGGGGAAATACACCCTTAGTATTCCACTGACTACACCCCTTCCTCAATGTTTAATTGGACGAGCAAAATTACAGTGTGCAGCAGCTGTTAAATATCAGTTTGGGTTCCCATGGTAAACTATTGATACATAAATGGGCTATGAAGTCTGACATGGGTTGGGATTATGTTTTACTGGGGTATCGTCGAAAAAAAACGTTAAGGTCATATCAAGGTCATTTCAAAGTCAAACTGTCAAAAATCATGTCAGAATAAATTTCTAGGCTGCATCAGTTTTTTCAGAAAGTTCGGCAAAATACATAATGTAGTGTTTAAGCTCCCATAATGAAACAACTGTGCATTTCACGATTAAAGCATGAAATTTCTAACATTATTAGCACATAATTATCCTGATCTTTATTTTAAATTGTGAGGTAAGCTAGATTCGACCCCTAGTGACCTCTAGGTGTCATTGACATCGATACGAAAATACACACCCTTGAAATGATCTTAACTTGACCTTGGAAGCCCAATCTTTGTATGTCAACTGTAGCCGTCTTGTACATCGATTGGTTTATACAAGAGTGATAGGTAACGTTAATCAGAATTTTGAAATATACAGCGATATGATATTATTCCCTGTGTTATAGTCCAAAACTAGTGTGTTCTCGTGGTATCGTGACTAGAGCTATACCACACATTTAAACCAATATGTATCTATTTCCGAATTTGTTACTAACGCTTACAAATACTCGGCGAGTGTTGCGAATTTTGAACGAATTTCAACTATTTTTATTCATAAGCACATTCGCTAGCATATTCGCCTATGTGTGAGGGGGGGGGGGGTATATTTTTCACACTCGAGCAATATATTTATTTCAGTTTGTGTGTGGAGATATATATTTACTTCACTTCCTTATATATTTTTCTGTCTACAAATTTGGATCCCAAACTAAGCCTAGCTTTCATCTGGAGGCAAACGATCCAAGCAAAGCGAGGCTTCACAAATTTAAAAGTCATTTAATATTGTCAAATAAATGAGGCTCGATTTTTTAGAATTATTAAATGATGTTGCTCATAAGCTGAAATAATTATTTATTTCAAATTTAAACATTTATTTACAACATCAGACAATTATTTATTTCACAAAAATTTAGTTTGGAAAAATATATTTAAAAAATACTCCCCCCCCCCCTCCCTTGTAATTGAAGGTGCCTCCCTTATGTAGGACGCAAGTGAACAAGTAGATTATTACTGTTCATTGTCTTATATGCGTAATGATGTGCCATTAAGTAATTATCACGGCGTGTAATGCTCTGAGAGAGGGATTTTCAATAAGAAGAATTAGCAAAAGCATAATTATTTTTTAAATGAACAATTAAAAGCACCAAAAAACACACACAGAATACGTTAAATTTTTTTATAGTTTAAGCATTTCCCCAAATATCTGATATGTATTGGACATTTCTGTACAAATACTATACAAAATAAAAACATGCACAATTAAATATAATAATGTAATTTCAATGTTTCTAAGTGTCAATGGCCTTGATACATTGCAGTAGGCCCCCTATACGATATATAAAGGTTTTTCAAAATAGTAGTGTATTTTTATTTTAGTTTTTTTCTGATAAGAACAGTAGTGTGTACATGCTCAATAACTATTCAATATTGTTTAAAATAAGCCTAGGCAATACAATAAATTGTGTGTGTCATTGTCACCAGACTTATTGTATCTACTATTTCACTATACTTCACCAGGCACAAAATCAGAATTAAAAGTAGCGTATTCTGTATTTGTGTGTATAATGGACGTTATTCACACTGCCACATTGAATAATCGAGGTGTCTTTTGTCTAAGCACATTTTTGATTATTCCTATAACGATATATATTGAGTTTCTGTCATTTCGTGCCTGTTGATTAATATTTCCAACAAAAAGGCAAAATACGTTACATAACTAACATAATTCATGTTATGATAAAGTAATGATACTAAATGTCACTATATCCAGTAAATAGTTGTATCATACAAAGTGTGAGTGTTTTGTACTTTTGTTACGAAACAGAATGCACTATTACAGCATTGTTTAGTGAAAAGCAAAATACGTTACCAAAATACGTTACAAAATGTAACGTATTTTGTGTAACGTATTCTGTATTATTTTTCCTTCTTGCACAATTGTGAAGCTGGGTTCAGTGGCCAGGCTAAATTTTTACTTGCTGCGTGGAGACATACCTAGTGACTAACTAAAGGGCCATTTGTTGTTAAGTGTGCATATCACTATATCTTCAGAGTCCATGTAACGTATTATGTTTTCTTAAAAAATAAATAGCGTCTACTTGTTTCTATTGATTATTGCAAGAGTAGCACTGTTAGTATCACATAATTTGTTTATGTCTTCTTACATACCTTCCCTTATATTACATATTCATCACACAGCAAGGAACTTTAGTTGATCTTAGAATTGTTGGCAGATAAAAACAACTAACTAACTCAAATGTAACGTATTCTGTTATTTTGTGGCGACATGAACATTAATTCAATTTTACAAGCGACAATATAATATTTTTGGGAGTTTGTGGTTTTAATACAATCACTACTATATGTTCGTCAAATTCAAACAATGTATCTTCCAAAAACTGCACCCACTCACCATCAGGGACCTGTCTAAGACAAAAAATTAGGCTGGCGACATGCCAAAAATGTCATTTTTATGGCATTCCAGTGGTCAAAAGCACAATTTTTCTTGTCTAGGCTAAAGATAACTATATATTTTCTGAAAGGTCTACGCATGAATGCAATGATAAAACTGGTTTAACATAAGTGGAGGTCACTGCAAACGAGAACCCTGCTGGGGTCACATGATTCTTGAAGTCGCAGGCTTTGCCCATATACTCTAAGAGACTGATGTTAATCATAAACATAACATCAAGGTCATGTCAAAGCACCCTGCCCAGTCAGGTCAGACCGTCAGAGTACCAGTCTGACCTTGGCAACAGGTGTGTGTGAGGCCCGTACGAAATGGAGGGGGTCCGAGCATCATGTATATTCATTATGACGTCACCGGTTTACTGACTGTGGTATGGAGGTCACACTCAGGTCAGATTGTCTGGCCTGCAGGAGTTGGGCAGGGAAGAGGGGGGTTCTGAACTCATAGCACATATACGTGATATCAAGGAGTCTGCCGGTAGCAGACAACTGGATAAATGAAGATGTGCCAAGGTTAATTTAGGGTCATTTGGAGGTCAAAATGGCAACAAATAGCAAAAATATCCACTTTTAAACAATTAAAACAATACTAGCAGGGGTGGATCCAGAAAAAAGTTTGACAGGGTCACAGTGTGCTTAACAGCGTGTTACAACTGGGGGGTCTAGGAGCATCTCCCTTTAGGAACATTAGGTTCTAGAACGTAATTTCGCTCACTATGGATTGGAGATTTAGTCCAATAATTACATATAATAATAACAAAACATTAGTTGAGAAAAATAGTCCTAGTTCCCCCATTGACTCAAACCTAATTAAAGCAAAGTTTGGTCCAAGTCTTGTATTCTACCCCGACCAATCGAAGAGTGGTTCAGCCTTAGACATGACGAGATCGGCCAATCACCGCCGTCATTCAGCTATTATTTAAATGAGGGTATAGAATACGAGACTTGGGCCCAAAATTTGGTGCATTTTCATTACTTTTTTTGCATCATGACGAGATCCACAAAGAAAACAAACTAATAGGTATATTTATTCATATTAATAGGCCTAACGTTACAAAATAATATTCATCATCAATACTAAGTATGTTTATTAATTGCATCCTCCTGGAATTCTTCCTCGCAAATGTGTCCCAAATTGCCTGTTCATCAATGGTAATGATGTAATGAACAAGTAGAATAGACGGTCAATTTGAGAGGGTCCTTAGGCAGGACACCTTGTTAATTTGAGCCAACAGCTCTATGGCTGTGCACTTTTTTTCAGATGTTACCCAATCAGGCATTGCTATACCTTTTATTTATATGACGCAATATGGTTCATATGCAAAGGTTATAAGGGAGTCTATTAACATTTATGATCAATCCAGGATGTGACCCATATCTTCCCTTTAACCCGTCGGGTAAGACGGGCCATGCTTTTGGGCAAATTATTGCTTTGAGCCGACAACTCCAGGCGATGACTTTTTTCGAATGTCAAATGTTCAGGCATTTTTCAAATATACGAAAAAGTGAGCATATTAGCCAGTGCGGGTAAATTCGCCACCCTTCTCATCATTAATGTAAATGACCGATCGACTTATATCTGTCATGCAGGCTATAAATCCCCAATCCCCAATTGTAATGATTTTTCTGCTATAATGTAACGTAAGTTTTTAACTCAATTATGCGTTTTCGTGTTATTTAATCTAATAATGAAGTGTAAAATATATATATGTTAAAATCTGAAGTGATAAAAAACATTAAATATGATAAATTCGATATATGGGCAATACACCCAACTTCACAGTGTGTCCAATATACCCATTGTAGATGTCCAATTTAGCCTTATAAGTGTAGTTTGTACGATTTTTTCTAGTTCTTTTTCAAGGGAGTGACATTCTTCACCCTACTTCACAGTGTGGTCAAATATACCAGCTTTTGGTGGCCTCATAAATTTAGTTTGTATTGATTTATTCTAGTTATTTTTTGTGGGAGTGGTGGTCTTCAGAGCCATTGAAATTAAAGCGACACAATCAGTCTAAAATCATCAAAAAATCGTATTTCTTATTTTGGACATGCATGTCCGAAATAAGAAATCGCAAATTTCGTCTTTATATCTCGCTTAACTGGTGAATGCGCAACACTAAAAATTTTAAACTTACGCAGTTGTAGTCTATGGACATGTTTACATCATATGGCGATAGTATGAAAAAAACGGATTTAAAAAAATGATTTTAGCTTGATTGTGTCGCTATAAGATATATACAAATAAAATATTTAGATTAGAAATAGGTTCAATGCCATATAATAGTTTTTGTAGGAAAAACTTTCATAAGTTAATTATACATTTTAACTGAAGATAATGCAATTTGGACAAACAGAGGGTATATTGAACACCATGTCCACATGGAGAGTAATATGGCAAAACTTTATTTTTAGAATTATTGATGGGCCTATGCAACCAAAAAATAGCATGAAATTGGTAGAATTTGGTATTTCTTTCATTATACGTAGGCCTAGTAACCTTGAGTAGAGGAGACAACAAATTGCTCATTATTGATTGATTATATAAATATATACCACACTGTCCTTAAAGTGTCTAATATACCCACCTCTCTCATACCTTTTTATTGAAGATACAGTTATTGTTTATATTTTCCTCCATGGAGGCCCGCATGGAGGGTGATTTGGACAATATTGTATTATTAGAATAACTGATATAGGCCTACAGATAAAAATATAGCTAAAAATTAGTTTCGTTTCATTATACTTTGCAACCTTGACTAGAGGAGACGACAAGTTGATCATTATTGATTGACCATTTAAAGCTGCATAACTGTTTTGTTTATTTCGATTAAAATAACCTAAAACGTCCAAAACAATCATTGCTATTGTTTTAAAGGCCTTATAAATGCACTTAAACTGGGTAAATGTAGCGGAATTAGTTCACCATGCGGTACACCATCAAGTATTATTAAGTAGTGATTCGGTGTGTGTACAATATGTAATAACGGTGAGGTTATGGGCCAATATAATGTTACATTGGCCAGCACGAAACCACCCCCTTAAGAGCAAACACATACGTTGAACTGAATCGGCATAATGTTGGGCCAGTACCGCAGACGATGGGCCGACATTATTCTGCCATTGGATCAATGCCTCGTGTTAGCTGAGATACAAAGCCCCCATAACCAGCCGCAGATCTACATGGTGGATACTGGGTCAAATCGGTTACAGTAAAGTCTGATGTTTTTAAATAATATTTTATTTTACCGCATAGCGCGATGTATATCACTGTATGTGATGATTTACCATAAAATAAAATAAAGTCTGATATTGTCTAGTAGCATTTTGACTATATTTTGAAATGTCCATGAGATACCTAATAAAAAAATGCAAATGTTCTTCAAGAAAATCACGAAAATCCAAAGAGCGAAAACGATGATTTACATCACTGAATTTGATGGCAATTCAGAGTACAATTTCTCAGGGTCTGGGAAGAGCGTCTTAATGGCGGGCCAAAGGCTCTGATGCTGGCCCACACTTAAAAGCACCATACCGAAATAGAGTTCTATTTTTCAAGTGAACGACATTCTCCATACCGGTACCGATATTAAACATGACATTACATGCAGATATCCTCTATATCACACAAAGTAATAACTTCTAGATATGTCTAACTGATATGAGACAATAGACGTTGTACTGTGAAATGTATCTATGATCACTTGAAAAATAACAATAATTTTAAAAGTCTTCCTCTCTTTTTTCTACGATGACCGTTATCTGCCACTTGGTACTTTTAATGTCCTGATTATATAGACAGTATGTCTTACTCCGCTGTGATCAGGCTTGTTTTGGTGGGGCAACAATTGAAAAAAAAAACTTAAATCCTTGATAACTCAGTAACCGGAGCAGTAAAATAAAAAAATAAAACACCATTCTCCATGGATTAATCGTCTGAATAAAATAAACAAAACAGTTATGCAGCTTTAATTGATATGTCACAAATCCGTAACGTGCCCAATATACCCACCTCTCCCCTATGTATTATGACACAATGTCGTTAACATTCAAAAGTTATAATGTCAATGGCCCATTTTGTCCATTGTCTTGCTAGTCATCAGTTACATGAACATGGTTTAAACAGGTAATTATCTGATTAGATAAAAATGTAACGCACAGCAACATGCATGCCACGATCTGTGTTCATGCTCATAGATATCACAGAAACATCCAAGTCACAGGGGCGTAAATATGATGGGAATGTAAAATCTTGCACATCTAAATAATTTAAATAAAATAATAGGGATGAATGGAAATGTATGACCGGGTCACGTGACCAGGGTGACCCGGTCTGGATCCGCCCCTGACTAGTGGTGCAATCATCTATTACAAAGGATTGGTTTTGACACAGTCTTGGTCAGATATCTTTTCCATGTGCCTTTTAGGAGATTGAGGGCAGTATCTAACTTGGGAGGGGAAATACACCCTTAGTATTCCACTGACTACATACACCCCTTCCTCAATGTTTAATTGGACGAGCAAAATTACAGTGTGCAGCAGCTGTTAAATATCAGTTTGGGTTCCCATGGTAAACTATTGATACATAAATGGGCTATGAAGTCTGACATGGGTTGGGATTATGTTTTACTGGGGTATCGTCGAAAAAAAACGTTAAGGTCATATCAAGGTCATTTCAAAGTCAAACTGTCAAAAATCATTAAAAAACTGTATTTTTACTTTCATACCGGATGTCAGAATAAATTTCTAGGCTGCATCATTTTTTTCAGAAAGTTCGGCAAAATACATAATGTAGTGTTTAAGCTCCCATAATGAAACAACTGTGCATTTCACGATTAAAGCATGACATTTCTAACATTATTAGCACATAATTATCCTGATCTTTATTTAAATTGTGAGGTAAGCTAGATTCGACCCCTAGTGACCTCTAGGTGTCATTGACATCGATACGAAAATACACACCCTTGAAATGATCTTAACTTGACCTTGGAAGCCCAATCTTTGTATGTCAACTGTAGCCGTCTTGTACATCGATTGGTTTATACAAGAGTGATAGGTAACGTTAATCAGAATTTTAATATATACAGCGATATGATATTATTCCCTGTGTTATAGTCCAAAACTCGTGTGTTCTCGTGGTATCGTGACTAGAGCTATACCACACATTTAAACCAATATGTATCTATTTCCGAATTTGTTACTAACGCTTACAAATACTCGGCGAGTGTTGCGAATTTTGAACGAATTTCAACTATTTTTATTCATAAGCACATTCGCTAGCATATTCGCCTATGTGTGAGAGGGGGGGGGGGGTATATTTTTCACACTCGAGCAATATATTTATTTCAGTTTGTGTGTGGAGATATATATTTACTTCACTTCCTTATATATTTTTCTGTCTACAAATTTGGATCCCAAACTAAGCCTAGCTTTCATCTGGAGGCAAACGATCCAAGCAAAGCGAGGCTTCACAAATTTAAAAGTCATTTAATATTGTCAAATAAATGAGGCTCGATTTTTTAGAATTATTAAATGATGTTGCTCATAAGCTGAAATAATTATTTATTTCAAATTTAAACATTTATTTACAACATCAGACAATTATTTATTTCACAAAAATTTAGTTTGGAAATATATATTAAAAAAATACTCCCCCCCCCCCCCTCCCTTGTAATTGAAGGTGCCTCCCTTATGTAGGACGCAAGTGAACAAGTAGATTATTTCTGTTCATTGTCTTATATGCGTAATGATGTGCCATTAAGTAATTATCACGGCGTGTAATGCTCTGAGAGAGGGATTTTCAATAAGAAGAATTAGCAAAAGCATAATTATTTCGGCGATACAGGCGTGAGTAATTCAAAGGAAAAGAACTATATCAGCTAAAACAAAATATTTTTATGACAATAAGATTTTTTTTTCGGTCCCTTATAACATCTACTAATCTGTTATAACGGGCTACTAATCCGTTATAACGGTCTACTATTCTGTTATAACGGTATAGTATTTCATTATAACTGTCTACTATTCCGTTATAACGGTCTAGTCTTTCGTTATAACGGTATACTATCCCGTTATAACTGTCTACTATTCCGATATAACGTCTAGTATCTCGTCATAACGGTCCACTATTTCGTTATGACGGTCTACTAATCCGTTATAACTGTCTACTATCCCGTTGTAACGGTCTATTATTTCGTTTTGAAGGCCTGTATACCGCTATACCGACCTATAAATCAGTAATAACAGCTTCCTTATAACGGTCTACTATTCCGTTATAACGGTCTGGTATTTTGTTATAGCGGTCTACTATTCCGTTATAACGGTCTAATATTTCGTTATAACGGTCTACTATCCCGTTATAACGGTCTAGTATTTCGTTATGACTGTCTAGTGTCACGGTATAGCGGTCTACTATTCCATTATAACGGTCTACGCATCCGTTATAACGGTCTACTAATCCGTTATAACGGTCTACTAATCTGTTATAGAGGTGTTGTATTTCGTTATGACGGTTAAGTCTTCCGTTATAACGGTCTGCTATCCCGTTATAACGATCTAGTATCTCGTTATAGCGGGTTAGTATTTCGTTATAACTGTCTACTAATCCGCTATAACTGTCTACTATCCCGTTACAACGGCCTACTAATCCGTTATAACGGTCTACTAATCTGTTATACCTACTAATCCGTTATAACGTTCTACTAATCTGTTATAACGGTCTACTAATCCGTTAAAACGGTATCGTATTTCGCTATAACGGTATCGTATTTTGGTATAGCAGTCTAATAATCTGTTATAGCAGTCTACCAATTCGTTATAGCGGATTAGTAGACCGTTATAATGGATTAGTCGACAACTATAATGGATTAGTAGACCGTTGTGATGGATTAGTGGACCGTTATACCAGATTAGTAGACCGCTATAACGAAACTCTAGACCGTAATAGCGAAAAAACAGACCGTTATAACGAAATAGTATTCCGTTGTAACGAAATACTAGCCAGTTATAACGGAATACTAGACCGTTATAGCTGGAATAGTAGACCGTTAAAGCAGATTAGTAGACCGTTATAACAAAATACTAGACCGTTATAACGAAATGCTATACCGTTATAACGGGATAGGAGACAGTTATAAAGGATTAGTAGACCGTTTTAATGGATGATTAGACTGTTATAACGAAATAATGTACCGATGTCACGAAATACTAGACCGTTATAACGGAATAGTAGACTGTTATAATGGATTAGTATGTCGGTATAACAAAGTACTAGACCGTTATAACGAAATACTAGACCATTAAAACGGAATATTAGATCGTTATAACGGATTAGTAAACCGTTATGTCGTTATAACGAAATACTAGACCGTTATAACAGAATAGTATATGTGCAAAGTAGTTAATATTATATATCCTATTTGATGGCTATATGAAAGGTTTAGTCTAGTAATAATGAAATTGTTGCCGACAAGTGGAGGAAAAGCGTCATGTACTAATAGAAAAAAATGCAGTCTATTCAGTATGAATTGAATACAGAGCGATGGAATAATCAGTTTTATATATATCCTGGTGACAGGGTCTTAATTTAACGAGAAAATTTGGCAGTCATGACATCGATATTTTGCGGAGCTTTCTGAAAAACTGATGTAGCCTAGAAATTAATTCTAGTATCCTGTATGTTTAAAAAATAACCTGCGGATCTCCATATCGTGGAGAATTTGATTGTAAAATTTGCCTAATTTCTTCCAAAGTTTGAGTTTTTGCAGCCACCATAAATTATAAAGTTGATTTTTGGCGGCCATCTCAAATTTCAGAGAAATTTGGATAATTTCTGATTAAGGTTTTGAGTTTTTGCGCTTACAAAAAAAATTGATTTTGAACTCTGGGAAATATTTTGGTAGCATGTTTAATAACTCACTTGCACATCCCAAGTTGTTGAGAATGTGATTTAAAAATTAAAAAAAAATGACCGCTACTTATCTAGTTATTGCACCCACAAAAATAAGTACCACCTGATGCATCACGCTTGATAGATCCCGGCACGACTAAAATCCCCCTTCCCCTATGGACGTGGGATAAAAACCGGCTCACCACTTCTATTAGGATATTAGGGTCACACTAAGAATATAGGGCCACTATATATAATTCAACGTTTTAATCGAACAGTTATAATCAGTATAAAAGGCCGTCATTATCTCAAAATTTATGTGGTGTTCTAACAACGTCCAGCTACCTGGAACATTAGACTAGAGAGACTAGATAAAGATGATGGCATTAACGCCATACCCATGGCTCACATGGCTTACACTATGCATCTATGCCTATAGATAATGATGTGTTCCCGAAATAGAAGACACTGCTTTGTTGACCAAACTTATTGAAGGAGACATGATTGCTACATGGACACTAGTAAATGTATAACCAATAGGCCTGAAACCAGTTACATTAAGGGAAATTACGATAATAAAACTGAGCTGTCTTTAAATTATCAGATATGCCTCACCTGCATAAAGTTAGGTTGATGTAGATAGATGTGATTCTAGAAAAATTGTATACATGTGCAACCACCAGACTGGAGCTCAGGCTCCTTTAAGTGAAGCCACGTTTGAAAAAGAAATTGGAACAACTCTGAAAAAGACATGTGATCATGGTAGCAGTTTTTGCCAGTTTGACCTTGAAATGACCTTGACATGACCTTCGAATTGCTTTCGGATGGTACTCCAGTGAAACACAACACCACCCTATGTCAAACTTCATAAACCCAATTATTTATCAATATTTAGCTATGGGAGCCCAAACTAATCTTTAACAATGCTGCATAATTGCAATTTGGCCGCTCAACTAAATATTGAGTAGGAGCGTAATAAATGGAAGATTTCCCAAGGTTGATACTGCCCCTGATGTCCTCAAATGTGTGTGGAAAATACAAAATACGAAGAATGCGTCAAAACCAGTCTTTTGTAATAAATGACTCCACAACCACTGTGTGGAAATTGATAAAAAAAGTGGACATTTTAACTATTTTCCGCCAGTTTGACCTTTAAATGACCTTGGTGTGACCTTGACATGGCCTTGGTGTTATGTTTATGATTCAGAACAGTCTCGTCGCGAGTAGTTGACACAGGTTTGGGACACAGAAACAAATCATAGCCATTGTAATATACAATTTTCACTACGTTTTGGCTTTGCCAGTGAATATTTTGACCTTTCGAGGTCAATGACCTCTAGAGGTCATTAGAGGTCAAATCCAGTTTACCTCTACATCTAAAATTGACCCTTAGGATATGTTCTACAAGTGGTAGAAATTTCATGCTTCAATCATAAAATGCACAATAGGTTACCTTATCTACTAAACTAGTAGGCCCTAATTTTACATAAAATTAGTGACCCCAGGTTTTAAATATAATAATATTAAAAATAAATGGTTCAACTTCACGTTTAAGCATTATTACTTAATAATGTACGTTTAGATTATTTGTAAAAAAATATATGGTTTTATAAGAGCTCTATGTCATGGAAACGTGGTAAATGGCATGTCCAAAAAGAAAATTCCACTATTTAACACTTCACTGTAGGACACAAATACACAATATAATTCTAATAATTACATTTCATGGCTAGACATTGCTCACTTAAACTAATTAATGATCAAAATTAGACTTAAAATTAATATTGATATATATAGTTTTGATGAATATACATGTCCCCACATTTGCACTCTACTCCGTTACCATCATTGTAGCATGCCCCATCAAGTGAATAATCATGAACTAAAATTATATCAAGTGTAGTTTGACACACTCAAGGGCTTTATACAAGTTTTTCATCCCGAACAAATTAATATTGTTGAGGGACAAGTTATTCGAAGCAGGTATTACCAAAACGTTAGAAAATATGCTATTGTTTTAACTACTCCGTTCCTAGCCTTGCGGGTCTAAAACGAGTCTGGTTTTATGCTTGCATGCCTAGAACAGTTGCTATGGGGACTATTTCCACCCGTATGATACATCTTTGAATTATTGCCCATATATTTACATTAGGCCTACCGTAATCCCAAGAATACTTTTAGTTTTACTATTCCGTTCCAATCTACTCCGTTACCAAGAAAAGGGAACGGAGTAGTGAATTGCCAAATTTTACGGGTTTTACAGTCATAATGATTGATGATATAGTCTTTTAAAACATGGCTCGCTGTATCCATATAAATAGAGCACGCATTTATGATCGATGTTATGATAAGATAATTATACAGTTTATTTTATATTTATGTCGAGCCAAACATTTGGTAACGGAGTTGAGTATTTTTTGGCTTGGTAACGGAGTTGAAATAAGGATTTTTGTGTATCATGTCAAATATTCTTAAATTTTAGCAGTTTTGAGATACGATTGTTTAGTATTAGGCCTATGCTTCAATAAGGATATATATCACGTTTAAAAGTGTGATGTCAAGCTAAACAAAGTAACATCATTTTTGAAATGGTTTGGATTTGGTAACGGAGTAGTAGGCCTAAGTGGAATGTTGCAACTTTTTTTAATTTACGTTTTTAAAACGAAAAAAAAACTCTAGCGCAGCCAGTGACTTTTATATGCTCTATTGGGATCAGTACACCAAACCCATCAAGTGATTTTCCCCCTCTTTGTTGGTCACCTCACTGCCATTTTTAATGCTACAAAATACCCCAATTTTTGGTGTCACCCATAATTACCATCAATTGCCCCATCTCTGGGGTAAGATGGGTCACGGCTTGGACAAGTTGGACTTAGACTAATTTTAAAATTTGCATGGCGGCCATTTTAGCTAGCCTTTAGGCCGGATCAGTTTTGATTTTGTAGGCTATAGGCCTATATAGGGGAGACAGGAGCACGATGGACATCGGGGCAACATGAACATGGCAAAGTATAATGTCTAATTTTGACAACGGAACCCTCTAGGGAATGCTTTGGAACTGTTCTTTTTCAGCAGAAAAATTGGTGGTGATACATCAAGGCATGTGTAAGACACTCCACGCTATTGCTAGTCCTTTAATACTTTAAATACAGATTTATATTTAGGCATAGTCATCTGCCACATGCAGAGACAATCACATAGTAAAGGTATGTCTATATTTATTCCAATACATTATTACGTTGATATGTATTGGACGATTGTGCATGCTTATTTATTGTTTAGCATGCACCTCATATTTTTTTTTGTACAGAACAAACAGCTTTCTATATCATGTTAACTTTAGAATTTATCACCATGTTGTGATGTTTAAAATACAGATTGCGCAGAATAACAGTACTGAAAACAAAACAAATATTTTAGGCTTTACGCCTACAATCATGTACTACCACATGCAAATGCTATATTTATTTCACAGCAGACAATATGGATAATAACGACTCATTTTTATCAAATTTTGGAGGCATTGCAAATAACTCACTTTTTTATTTTATCAATCCCATTTATCATAAAAGTATTGTAAATGACGCTGAATTAAACCCAGTTCAAGAATGTCATTATTATAGCGACAGTAACCAACTAAAATATTATCAGAACAATCAAACATGTTCTCCATACTAAGTCTGAATATTCAGTCCTTGAATGTAAAGTTTGACCAATTACACATTTTTGTGCAACATCTTCGACAAAATACTCATGAATTTAGTGCTATCTAGCTCCACTAAAAAGTTACCTATCTGAACGTAAGCATTTTGTATAATTCAATGGCGTTAAATCCTCCCTGGCAAACATAACCACGGGTGTCCCCCAAGGCTCAAACCTAGGCCCTTTGTTATTCATCGTATATACAAATAACATATCAAATGCATGTGACATATTTAAGTCAATAGTTTATGCTGATGACACAACATTGATGAGTACGTTGAGTGCCTTTAACAACCATGGGGAAAACACTGTAAGTGACAAAATTAATGTTTACAATTAATTGATAAATGAAATTAATTAATATCTACAATATCTACAAATTAATTAATATCTACAACACTCTAATAATGCCACATTTGAACCATGGGATTATTACATGGGGATTTAATTCAGATAGAATATTGGTTCCTATTCTAAAACGATTACAGTAGCCTCCTGTCAAATTTCGCATTAATTTTAAAGTATGCACAATAACTTTCTGAACCATAAAAGACAACCAGCCTGCATATCTGGCTGACTTACTTGTTTGTCCGAAATGCTCGAAATATCTAAACTACAATTTCATATCGATTTGTTAGTCATCGTATAAAAACTAAGACTGGGTCAAGAGCTTTATCTATATCTGGTCCAGCCTTATGGAACTGTGCCGGTACAATACGTAATGCCGAAACAATTTTAATATTCCGGATATAACTTAAATCCCACCTATTTGATCTGGCTTTCCCATCCTAGCTCCTCAGCAGCCTGGCCCCCTGTTGACGAACCTGCTTTGGTCTCGATTATGACACATGATCACGCTGAGGATTTGTGCTGCTCTGAGTTTGGTCCACTGAGTACGTGATATGTAGAATGTATTCTAGAATGTATGCTAGAGCATGCTGTACTTGCAACAGAACAGTTAGGACTGACAAGATGATTCTGAAGGGTCCAGTCCAACCATTTACTCATCACTCACCACTTTCGTCAGCAGTTTCTCAGCTTGATAGTTCTGATTCATCATAGCCATTTAGTTCCTCGACATCGAGCAAGTGCAATCAAGATAGCAAGAGAATCTCATTATGTTGAACAACATGTTCTCCAGTACGAATACAAGTGCCTTTTCATGGACATATCAGATCGCTCTGAACATAGTTTTACTATGTTCTTTCACCCTCGAAACATAGGTCTGGAAACTTGTTATACTCGGCTATCTTTAATATTGGCTGAGCTATGGCGAAAAATAGACTTTTCGTTAATGGTGGCAATATTTGGCGCAATAACATATAGTAGACACATCTGATCACTTCAAGAATGGTTTTATAATGATATTGAATCCTCGAAACATAGGTTAGACACCCTAATTGTTGAGCTATGTGCACTATTAGCTGAAATATGGCGAAATATACATTTCTCAGTAATGGCGTCACTAATGTGCATAAAAATGGTATGTGGGACGTTTTGTCAACTTTTTAACATTTCAAATCGTTTTCTATGGTATTTTTCCAATATAGAAACATCAATTAGAAATTGATTTCCGGGGGGTGCACGATACCCCCTTCTTCCTGCCCAACTACATATCTTATATGAAAAATGACAAAATACAAAATGGCCGCCATCTGTTTTCTAAAAAATAACTATTTTGTGCATTTTGCCTGTAACAAATGATTTTTTCACTTGACTCTACATCGAAATAATGGACATCAAGCAATATTAGAGCTATATTTAATAAAAACCTTATGTTATTTGAAAAATGACAAAATACCAAATGGCCGCCTTCTATTTGAAAAAAGTGTATAAATTGACAAAAAACGGAAAATCCATAATAAAAAAATATACCAAAATCTTTGAAAGTCACTATCAAAAGGCGGACACCGGGTGGACGGATGGAAGGATGAATTATACCAGTGGCCCAACTTGGTGGATAATCTCCATTGGCAATAATGGTATTAAACAGTACAACTAGTGCTGGTAAGAGCTCATTACAACCATGCTTGTAAAATTCCGCAGGAATACCATCTATACCTGCCGCTTTTTTACATTTTAACTTTCTAATTGCTTTTTGAATTTCATCTATAGTTATGGGGCTGCTTAGGAACTGTGACAAATCGGATTGGCCATTCTCTCCCTTCTCATTAATATCATTTGAGGATGATTTAACTAGCTTTATTATATTATTCATATGATCGTAGTCAAAATAGTCGACATGGGGAGGGTAGACTTGTTCTTTAAAATATTTCGCAAATTGTGACAGGGTAAGACCTTTGGTTGAATTTCTAGGTTTTAAAGATTTCCAGAATTTCCAGTAGGCATTTGGATTTTCTGTTATGATATTTCCAGTTGACTAAGTTTGACTTGTTGGTAGTGTCTTTTCTTTTTCTGGATTAATTGTTTATATTGTCGTAACATTATATTATATTCACCTTGACGTGTGTTAAACTAAAACATGTTTTAAAGATTTACATTCTTTGTCATACCAAGGGTTGGAAGAAAAGTTATTTTTTATGTTTTTCTTACAATTTGATTCATGTTGCTTTTTTAGAAATAATTGAGATATTGCATTTTCTAACATACCATTGGAAATATCACATAGATTATCGCTGTTACACCCTTCAGCTACGGCACATAACATTTTTTCAAACGCAATACATGTCTGCTCGTTTCGTAGAGATGCTTGGTATTCGATCTTTTTTTCGTCTTGCCATACATAAACATTGGAACTTTGTGAGGAACCATAGTGATTTTTTTTCAAGATCATATCCAGATCATATCGACTTATTACCAACTAATAGTCGAACGTATATACTAATGTCCCAGAGACGCAACATTTGATCTATATGGATTATACTCTCAGTTGTGCAATTTGTTTGCGTATAATTTTTTCAAAATTTTTTTTTCATGGCTATTTTTCTCTTTCAAACTATTTATTAAATTACCGATTTTTTTGAAAAACTCGGAAGGACTCCGTCAGCATTTTTTGAGTATCCTTGATTATTATTTTATGCACAACTCTCAATATTGCTTTTCAATAGCTGGACAACAAACGTTTCAATCAAAATAATATAGTCCCCCCCCCCTCTCCACATGCCCAGATATCAAATGCAGCGTCCCCTAAAATTGTTTAATGCCAATGAATAAATTCTGACTGAAGGGCTTTCTGACAAAAAAAGCTTAACTGATTTTCTGATTATCGGGCCTTCTGACTAATGGGCCTTCTGACTAACGGGCCTTCTGACCAACGGGCCTTTTGACTAAAGGGCCTTCTGACTAAAGGGCCTTCTGACTAAAAGAGTGTCACCGTTCACCCCAACCTCACATCATGACACATAATTAATTTCATCAACGGTTTGCACCGTTTTTAACATATTACAGTCACTTAATTTACCATTAATTTTGCAGAAATTGAACTACTATTTTAGCCCAATCTGTAAAAGGTTCTTAAGTAGGTTTTGTACTGGCTTTGGCATTTAAGTATTGTTTATTCTGACGCACTATATATCCGAGAATATCATGCCATTGAGATTTTTTATGCACAGATTATGCTAATTAAATCTGTAATTAGCACCAATAAAACACTTTCTTAAGCTCATTAAGTACAGGATTTAACACTTAAGAACGATGAATTCGGGCTCTACCACCAACCACCTTGTCTGTGCCGTTGTCTTTGTGCGTGTACTCGGTATACTAATTAATCACTAATTTGGGTCCTAATTAAGGGGCTATATCATTAATTGGTACATGCTGAGGCACCTAAAATTGCCTTCTTGGGCTCCTGACGGTCTGTTCTACACATGATATACTTCATACCTTTTGTACTCGCAGTGCTAAATAAAAGTTAGCTGAAAATGTCATGCTCAATCGGTTGTTGAAATATTTATAACACGATTTTTCTGGAATAATGGCAAACAAAATTGGGGATCCATTGTTGCATCGTGTTATCCATGGTTGCATCGTGTAGTAACGATTCGTGCTTTAACGGTAAATCACTGACACTCTATTTACTTTATTCAAACACACATTTTAGGGCTGAAATGGTTTAACATTCAGCGTTTGCAAGTACACTGTGGTTAAGCGGTGGAGGTAACTGGATTTACTATTAGCAAAAGATGGCTGACAAAGCTACCGATTCGTTTACATTTTCATATGTTTTGTGTACTTCAACGTTCACGTTTGCTCCACCGGTTTGTAGATAGATTAATAACACTTAGCTGGACAAAATGCACATTATGTTAACTTAAAATTGGCGATAATTTACTCGTAATCGGTAAACTAAATTTGTTCAATGAGAATGCTAACTGTCATGTTATAATTCTAGCTGTTACTGGTAACTGCAACTTCAGTGGGTGGTAACTGTCGCTTTCAGTGGGTGGTAACTGTCGCTTCTAATTGGCAGGAAAATGCTATTATAGGTCTAAAATATTCTAAAACAACTTTCGTAATAGTTTACATGATCTTGATGACGATGCGTTTTGACTTTAATTTTAATTACTACATTATACAGTATCACAGTAAGGGCGATGTGATGTATTACGAGGGCCTACTATATTAGATACTAGATGCATATATGCCTGTACTCATATGCGTGGGCGGTGGACCAACACATAAATATAATAGGGCTTACTTTCAAACACCAGATCGCTATACATGTCAAAAAACATTTCGGTGATGTCTCTTGTGATTTTTAAAGTATACTATATTTATTATAAATTATTTAGGTAGGAATAGTCAGTGGGCCTACGTGGTTTGGCATTAAAATTTAGGCTCATCGCTATCAGGCGGGCATTTCTTTAAGGCTCAGTGGCCAATCTTGATTAAAGTTAGCCTAGGAGCCCAAAATTATTTCCTACTTAAGACGCCGAAAAATAGAAAAATCCAAGATGGCCGCCATGTGTACAAGATGAAACAATAAAATGATAATATTTTCAGCAGAATAGATGCAGATTCTTGATTTTAGTGTGACATGTAGCATAATAATAGTATATTGGTCGTACTCTTGGTACATAGCATATACAAGCAAATAAATAAATTTAAATATTATCACAGCAAACAAAATTCAAAATGTCTTTAAACTGTGTGCTATTGGAAAAACTGTGTGAGTGCATATCAATTAAAATATTGTTAATAAATATCGCCTTCTGTTTGTTGGCTAAATTTTTCTTGTCCCGGTAATGAGAATATACCACTTGCTTCACACATTATGGTGAAAGGTGAGGCAGGTCTGACGTACCAACCCTATACAAGTAACATATAAAATTCAAACTGTTAGACACAGGCGAACCACTACCGTTTGCTGCCGGTCGGCCACATAAAGACATTACATTATTTTTATTTTTATACATACAGTTGAAAAACTTAATGATACGTAAATGTATCTGATCGTCCACAGGCAAATCATTAATTATAAGGTGCAATAAACATGAATGAGTACGATAAGGCAATTTAAACATTCTACGAATGGCTTAATTTTACGCCAACTCACAAAACAATTGTTGGTGAATTTGTGGGATACATCCCATAACTGACAGCCATATAATGACATACATATTGATATAAATATTTTATATAAACAATTGGTGCTAACATTATGAAAGGAAGATAAAAGTACATTAGTTTTTCTATTAAAATCAGCAATACTGGCCTCTACACGTTTAGTTAAAATATTAGGCCCTATAACATTACCCAAGTGAATGCCACTATCTGAAGAGGCTATCTGATTATTCATAAAATTAATATTTTTGCTAACGTTATCACCAACATGTGGAAATACAATATAGTTACTTTTATTAGCGTTGAAAGTTAATAAATACTCTTCGGAAAACAACTCACACTCTTTTAAAAGTCTTGATAATGAATAACGCGTCGGTGCCAACAAAACTATATCGTCTGCGTAGCCTATTGCACCTACAAATGACTGACCAATATAACAGCCGAAACCACACGATTTAAGTCGAGACAATAATATAGGGTTTCAGTTATGTCTGACGTAATGATGTAGTCAGAAAGGATATTGCATTGTTAAAAAAATCCAAGATGGCCGCTATTTTTCCAAGGTGAAACAGTGAATTGATATCATTTTTTTATATAAAATAAAAACAAAATAAAAACTCTGGTGTGTACCATAGGTTTCCAAGATGTTTAAAACCATAATGGCGGCCACAAGACAAACAAAAGGGCCACTTCGAACAGTGCCTTAACCTAAAAGAGATGTAGGCCTAAATAGTTTTTGCTGAAATGGATATAGATGAATGATTTTGCTGGCAATAATATAATTTTTGCTAGATATGCTAGACTGGGTAACACATGGCCGAACTGGGTATCAGATGGCCGTGCCAGGAGAACACATATCTTCATCTTTTGGTAATAATACCTCTTCCCTCTTTTGGATAAGGCATTGTACATGTTGTAGCTGTCGAATACAATATGCAGACTGGGCTTGGAACAAACTGAAAACTCTACAGAAAAGACATTTTTATTTACTTTTTGGAAAAGCTACACACTAAGGCCCAGATCACCATTTTTATATTAGCTCATTAAATGTCCATACTCAACATGCCCATAGACTAAAATTGTAAATGTAAAACTTTTAAAATATCTGTAGATTCCAGATAAACTTGTTGTTGGGATAAAGATTGTCCAAAATTATGCTTGGCAGTCACAGGGGCATATATATGAAAATCCTACATGGGTGTTACCAAAATCACGAATCTTCTTCCATTCTGTTGGCAATTATATTATTTTTTGGTTTTCACAAATGGCGGCCATCTTGGATTTTACCCATAATGCAATATCTAATGTACTTTCCAACCACACACTATGTCGGGAATACCTGAAAACCCAATCGTAGACATCAAAATTATGCTTTGCGGTCCATTCTGTCGAAAATGATTTTTACATAGCTTAACCTTCGCAGTAATGGTGGCCATCTTGGATTTTACCCACAATGCAATGGCCAAAATAATTTCCGGCCACACCATTATGTCGAGCATATCTGGAAACCATAATAGATACCAAAGTCATGAATCAGATTATATTCTAGCGAAAATAATATCATTTTAATATTTGACCTTGGTAAAAACGGGGGCCATTTGGGATTTTTATGTTTTACGTCAACACTTTTAAATATTCAATAGGGCTCCTAGGCTAATGGTAATTAATGTGTCCTAATAGAGCGTCGTGCAGGCCTATTACAACTGTTGACTAATAGTGTATATACCATATATCGTCTATACATGATCGCTACTATACCTGTATACTGCGAAGTGTTCAGCTAAAATCAGGTCTGATGGAACAGCAAAATTGATTTTGCAATCAGCAGGACTGATTTGTTTCTCAACAAAACTTAATCCTTCAGCTTTTATACACAAAAAAATAATTACCTTCCCTTGAAATAACTTCTTTACAGTTGTCTGAAAAGTGAGTCTCTTTATTGTAGGCCTACCTGATATCAAACACAGCTGTTTGTTCATAGACATTTCCAATATCAAGAATTAAATGTAGGGCTATACTAGAGTTCAACATGCCTTTATCTATGGCTTTCTTTTAGAACCGATTTAATCATCTAAATGCCCAAAATATTTTATCTTGCGAATAACGCCCGGTATTATTAATGCATATATTATATCATCATCATCAGTTGAATTTGTGTATGGGTTACATAGGCTTATTATTAAAATCGCAACGACCTGTACTAGCAGATATTTGTACTAGAACATATTTGTTTTCTGAAAAACGTTTGACAGATATTTTAACATCGTCTTCATTTAAATGAAATGTTTGCTTTGTGAAAATGTTTTGATCTCTGTCCACAATATTCGCTGTTATGATCCAAAATCCACTTTCTCACACTGAAATTTTGTGATCCAGCATGATTTTGTAATGTGTCATCCAGTACATCATTAACACTGTGTGCAAGATATACACACTGATAACATAAGTATGGATGATAATCTACAAGGTAACAATTTTTTTTCGACTAATACTGTTAAAAAATTAAAGCAGTATTGATGGATATTTTCAATTATATCGATATTAATGATAAACATATACCGCTCTGCAAAGCCAGAGGCAGTATCTGCTACAAAGAAAACTGATACTGCTTTTTGGCTTTGTGCGATAATATATATTACTATCGGTGACTATCTACAAGTAGCCTATTACCTGATTACTGTTGCTGGAGTGAATCATCACAGATGTACTTTTTCATTTTACACAGTTAGGCAAAACAGCTACACAGAAATAGAAACAATGATGGTTTAATGCTGGACGGGCGTCGTAGATGGTGGCAATGTTTCGTGTTTGCCAGGTACAATTGAAATCTATTACATAATATAATAGTCTCAAGATGTATTGTAAGACTATAGTCTACCAATGTCACATAAATAACAGAAATGGGAAGAGCGATGATTTTCTCAGGCAATAATTCCGGACTGAAATGATGATGAGAAACATATACTAACCATGCTAACTGAATTGCAATTGTAAAATTCAAAATAAGCAGTATATATGATGCACCATTGGGAAATTTCCAAGAAATAGAGTTTCAGTTACCAGCAACATAATTTGTCAGTTACCATTAGCATAATCATTAAGTATTGCGGTTACCAGCAACACACTTGGCAGTTACCATTCTCATTGAACAAATTTAGTTTACCGATTACGAGAAAATTATCGAGAATTTCAGATTAACGTAATGTCCATTTTTTCCAGTAAAGTATTATTAATTCACCTACAAATCGTCGGAGCAAAGGAGAACGTTAAAGTACACAAAATATATGAAAATGTAAACGAGTCGGTAGCCTTGTCAGCCATTTTTTGCTAATGGTAACTCCAGTTACCTCCACCGCCTGACCACAGTGAAGTAGACCCTATCGACTTCCGTCATCACTCACGCACGTTAGGTAATGTCACGTGTTGTGCCAACACCCTTTATGAGTGTTATTGGAGTCGATCACATAGCGTTAGTGCTACTCATTGTCTTCCTGGTGTCCTGTCGGATCTTTTCTTGGGGCAGTGTCATCACTTTCCAGAGTTGTTGCCGCTAGGCCTACACCTAATTTACCAACCCTCTAAACCGCTAAGCGCGACGGCGCTTTAATCCGTTCAATAGCCGTTTAAACATCGAGATTTCTAAATTCCTTAGTCTTAAATACAAATTAAACAAATACGAGTAGTTTTCTGTCACTTAAAGTTGTGGGTCAAAGTAGTGAGACACAACTCTAAGTGTGTGAAAATTTAAATTATTTAATTCAGCGGTTTAAGGGTTAATATATTAGTCATCATCAACAAATCTTCTACAATATTTGCTGTACAAAATAAATTTGTAGGCCTATTAATATTTGTCATATATTTGTACTTGTTTTGTTATTTTTTTACTGTTCATTTTAATGGCACATAGTCTAAGTCTATACAGACATCTACACCAGGTTCAAGGTAGAGGTTAACCTTTGAAAATACATTGATAAATCGGATATAACAGGTGCGGCGAAGTTTTGGCGAGATATTGGCAATGGTACTAAATCTGACATTCCACCGATTTATCAGGTGACAGTCCAATATTTCGTTGGAATCAGCAACATTTCAACTATATGGTTTTAGTAGCTCTTTTTCTGCCATACTTCATTTAAATTGTATTGGTAAGCAATAGGCCTATATGTTTTGGATCATGGGATGGCGAAGCTTGACTCTGCTCTAATAACGCTGAACACTAAATTAAATCTTGAAACTAATGCAGCGATACACAGCTCACAATTTGACAGTGTAGGCCGTGATGGGCATTTATTGGCGGCACCACCAACAGTAAATACCGCCATATAAATAATCTTTTTCCTGTTTGGCAAAATAGGCGTCTTACATTGGGAACTGAAATTTAAAAAGATTCACTGGTAATGACTTGGTAGATAATTCCACAGAGAATATATTATCTATTTCTTATATGGTTAATTCAGCAGATGATCTGTTATTATTTAGCCGGAGCCTAGAACTTGTCTTGAAAAATCTTATGGCCCACTATAAGTAACTTGTTGCGTCAAAAACATGCACAGATAAAATGATGTCGGGCCAGTTTTAATTTTTTTTGTGGGATTCCCGTAAGTACTCTTTATAAGTCAGGCACTGCGTATTCTTTACATGTAATTAAGTAGCTAAGCTAAGTTTTGACAGAGTGTTGAATGCTCAAAAGATGGTGTCGCAGTGGCGGATCCAGAATGTGCAAGAGGAGGGGGCGTAAGCCACATTTTGGCTGAAAAAAAGGGTGTTAACTTCACTTTATTAAAAAAAATGCATGAAAATGCAATAGTTTCACCAATAAGGGGGGGGGGGGCGTACGCCGGGTACGCCCTATGCTGGATCCGCCACTGGTGTCGGCAGAGCTCATTAGGACACGAAATCGTCATGCATCCACTCAAAATGCCTGGTTGTAAAACTATAATATGATGCTATAGCCCAGGGACGTTAAATTAATGACAATTATATTTTTTTTAATGTATATTTCACCATACTTTGTCCCTTTTTCATGACAGATGGTCGTAATGAAAGGGTTAACTTAACTACATGAACGGGCATTGCAATAAAAGTTGTTATTCTGTCATATTTCAGGCCAGAATTGTATAAATTATATCAATTCCCATTGCCTTCAATCGCTAAGTCCAAAAAATCTATTTATAATAATACGAAATTTGATAGTTTTGGAGATAAATATCTTAGCCAAGGCCTAATTGCTATATTGCGTAAGATAACACAGGTGACTGCAGCAGAGAGAGAGGTGGGAGAGCGGGGGGGGGGGGGGCTAGCACCCCCGCGACAGCGACTCGACAGAGTGACACGCAGAATACTTATCACAACAGAAACGAAGCATTGACCTAATGTTGTTCTACTATTGGCCCGACATCTTCGACGTCGGCACGACATAAAAACAACATTGGCTCAATGCCTCGAGATAACTGGGTTTGGTCACAGCCAATCAGCAAACTCCAGACGCTGACACAATGTTAGCCTAATGGTGGCCCGCCGTTTACAACACTGGGCCAGCATTATCCCAGCATTGGTCCACCAATATATAGGCCTTAACGCAATAAATGTTTATCCAATGTTAGCTTAATACTGGCCCATTGTCTACGGCAATGGCTCAGCAGTTAAACAGCATTGGCTAAACGTCTCGTACCGGCAACTCGATACACTGACACTATGTTAGTCCAATGTTGGAACAGTGTCATAAATGATGGCACAACATTTACCCAACACTGGATCATGTTGACTGCCCAGAACGAGCATGACATAGAACGCTTCTGCTCACAGCAAAACCAAGTATCTGCTTATTTCACAAGTGTGCAGATACTGTCTATTGAAAGTGCTGTTACAAACAAAAAGGAGGCGGTGACATCAGCGTAAAGGAAGTATATACTTACTTTACAAGTGAGCAAATACGGCAGCGCTATGGCAGGAAGAGCCAGTTAAAAAGCAGTAAATGCCTAGTTTACCAGGGAGCTGATAATGCCTTTTGACTTTGCACAGGCAGAACAGATGTTAAACAGAAGTTAACGACAGATGTTTGCTCTGAAAGTCAGACTAAAACCTTGGAGATGAAAACGTGGGGGCCTTGGTTACCACTCTTGCAAGGCAGTTCTGAACGCGTCGTTATCTAGCGACATCTTTTTCTGGCATATTTTGGAAAAGTGAGTCACAATATTATCTAACTTGCTACTGACCAATGCCACTGCAATTTGCTTGGAAAGATATAAGGACAGTTATTTTCGAATTCGATGCAGGTCACTGATATGATAGAAGCATTCCCTACATGTTTGGGATATACTGTATATGTCTTTTTTGGGATATGTCTTTTCGTTAATCCGGGCTACTGTCGAATACTGAACCAAGATTTTTGGCTGATGCAGATGGATTTGTGTCTTGACCTAGAATTAGGCATGGGGAATTATTTAGGATTTTTCCTCGTTGAAGTTTGGTCCCAATGAGAAGAAAGTCGGTCCTACTAGGATTAAGCTTCAGCTTGAACCCTGTCATCCAGGCCGACACGGCCATTACACAATGTTGCAACTTCTAAATTTGAGTATCATGTAAATTTGAGTATCATCGGCATAGAGATGGTGGTTTATGTCAAAACTGGAGATAATAGTGCTGAGTGGTGTAGTGTATAGGATAAAAAGCACTGTTCCCAGCACAGAGCGCCGTGGAACTCCATGTGAGAGTGTGACTTTATCTGACAGACTGTCTTTAATTTTAACGGATTAGTGCCTATTTTGCAAGTAGAAAACCAAATTTGACCCTGCCCATATGTAGATATTCCATACCAATCTGGAAGTTTATTAGGTAATGTAGCATGGTCAATGGTGTCGAAATCAAGGTCAGAGCTGTAACTTCACCTTTATCCATACTAATAATGATATCGTTTTGTATTTTCAGTAGAGCTGATTCTGTAGAATGATGTTTCCTGTAAGCTGATTGTAATGAATTAAATAGACGGATATTTTTTTTATACGAGCTTGCAGCCAATCTGCTACTACCTTTTCTAAGATTTTGGAAATGAAAATCAGTTAATTTAGGAAGATATATTTTTAAGTAGTGGTCTTACATGAGCTTCCTTGATTTGTTTAGTTAATGTACTTATTTTATTTTCTGTCGCACGTTCAAAGGAGTTTATTTTGGATCTAATTTCTGGTTTTTGCACTGATGGAATATTATGTACTTTATCTGGAAATTTGGAACGGATAATTGCAATTTTATCCACAAATTTTTTAGAAAAATCTAGTGTTAATATGTGGTAGAACGTGCTAGTATACATTCTAGGATACATTCTACAACATTTTCATGTACTGCGACACATCATAGTGTTATTGTGCTAGGACATACTGATGTGCATCCTAGCATACATTCTACAACATGTTGTGTACTAGAACATGTTATTGAACCTTCAGAAATACATCAGGTATAGATAGATAGCGTGTGCAGTTATCAGTTTATACGCTAATGATAGTCCGAGCTTGACGTGAAGAGCATGGTTCAACGTCAAAGATTGACAGCATAGCAAAAGCTGTGGTTTTCTATGCTAGTGGTCAGTGTACGCCGAGACTAAAAATTTCATGAAAAATGTGAGGGTAGCCCTATTTAGATGATAAATTCACCTGAAAAGACAGGGCTTTAAGTCCCCACGTTGAGACATTATTCTAATGAGATGTACATCTGTCATTACAGAATTATATAAAAATAATTGATCAAACAATGATGCAGTAATTCATTGCGCAATTGATCGGATGCGCACCTTATTTCTGGGGCACAACTTTACGAATGGCAATGATTAGACTCTGTATCGCACACAGAGTCTGTTATTACGGACTAGCTAATGATGGCACTAATGTGCATACTATCGCATGTCTCGTACATATCTGATCTCTTGAATATTTGTATTTTTATATTCGTTGAGCATCAGAACATATGGGGGAAGTTAGATTTTTCGCTAATGGCGGAGATATTTGGCACGCTAGCACATCTGATCTTTTCAAGAATAGTTTTATAATGATCTTAGACCCTCAAAACATGGGGTTAGACACCTTAATTGTTGAGCTATGTGCCTATTAGCTGAGATATGGTGAAATATACATTTTCCAGTATGTTATTTTTTCAATCTAGGAACATTCATTAGAAATTGATTTACGGGGGGGTGCACGATACCCCGTTCTTCCTACTAGACTAAAGTTTTTTGTTAACATAGCTCTAATTTTGATTGATGCCCATTATTTCGATGCAGAGTCGAGCAAAAAAAATCAATTTTACGCCAGCAGGATATGCGGCTCTGTGCTGTGACAGGAGGCATGACAGTGTGTACAGGATGAGAGGCCTACCACAGACCTGTCTGTATACAGGTATGTACGCTGGAAGGCTCACTATCCCTACGTTATCTCATTTGCAAAGGCAGTATTTACTTACTTGTAAAGTGAGCAGATACAGCATTTTGTTCCACACAGCATTTTGTTATCACATGGTTGCCAGCAGCGGACCCCCCAGCGGACCCTATCAGAAATAGGACACTCGCGCGACGTTGTCCCAGCATTGAAACACTAGGCCTACTGGATCAATGTAGGTTGTTTATTGGTCTATCTCTCTAGCGATGTGATTGACCCAGATAATGTGTGCGTGATTGGTCAAGGAAGGTTATCTCGTCCAATGGTTTGCCGAAGATGTAGATCAGCCTCATTAAGAATTTTTTCACCATGCTTGTGGCTGTGATGTCAGATGCTATTGAGACCCATGGTTAGATTTTAAAAGGCAATATATATCATTGCAAAATATTGTATCGATATCATAATATATTTGCTTTGGAAAGTAGAACAACTGCTAGCTTTCCCTAAATTTAAACTCTCATTGTGGTGGTTTATTAAGATTAAATTGGCCTAGTTTCACCCTAAGGTAGGCATTGTTCTCAGTAAAATATACTGGCTATCTACAGGGTGTTAATCAATAGCCCAACACACACCTTAAAATTTCGAGACCCCTAACTGTCGTAAAATTGACGACGGGAATCTCAATAACTGAGCAAATACAGATATTTATGCTTATTCAGAAACAACGTTTGGCGGGCCTACTGTAGGCTATGGAATGACAGAAAACTGAACCTATGCGTTTTGCCGTATTTGAGAAGATGCGAGTGATAGTCATTTGGGACACACATTATATGGACACAAAAAAACAGTGCCCAGAATCCGTTTTATGAACCATATTAAAACATTATTGGAATGAGTTCCGATAATGTAAAAACAGATTCCGGCCATTTTGTATTTGTCTCTTACCAAAATTGTGTGAAATTTAAAAGCACACATAACATCCAGGCTTATATA
Organism: Flabesymbios commensalis; assembly: GCA_964017125.1. Taxonomy (NCBI): domain Eukaryota; kingdom Metazoa; phylum Annelida; class Polychaeta; order Terebellida; family Flabelligeridae; genus Flabesymbios; species Flabesymbios commensalis. The sequence goes on along the minus strand of OZ024905.1, from coordinate 33,330,267 downwards.
TAAGCATATCTGGATTGAAAAATCGTGGCCTAAATGTGGATACAGATAAAAAACGTTGGATGATATGCGTTTTCCAGCTGGGTTTTTCGCCGTGGATTTTGCTGATTTTTAAATTTAAATTATGTTTAGGCCTACAAGGAGCTATCCATATTGCAATGATGTATATACCATAAGAAGCGGAATTCAAATACCGTTAATATGGTATATAGCAGTCGCAGATCGGTTTGCTAGAATAGAAATAAAATACATTCAAGTAACCCTACCACCTTATTTAAAACTGCGCGACGTTGTTAACAACATATTTAGGGTACCTCTATATAAGTCGTCAAAATAGGGTGTACATTACTATATTTTCAATGTTAACATTCCATTTCGTCTTTAGTATATCCCAGGGCTCCCAAAAAACTTAGTTTCGTTGAGATGTGGGGGGGGGGGGGGGGGACAAATTATAGTGTTATTCTGTGCTAGGACATGCTAATATACATTGTACAACATGTCATGTACTGGGACACACCATAGTGTTATTCTGAGCTGGGTCATGCTAACATACATTCTACCACATGTCATGTAGGCTACTGGGACACACCATATTGTTATTCTGTGCTAGGGCATGTTATTATTCATCCTATCATACATTCTACATCATGTCGTGTACTAGGACATATCATATTGTTATTCTGTTATGGTGTTATTATGCTATTGAACCTTCAAAAAAACATTAGGTCTAGATAGATAACGTGTGCAATTCTCAATTTTTATTCGCTAATGATGACACTAATGTGCATACTATCACAGCCTAGTACATATCTAATCTCTTGAATATCAAATTTTTTATATTCGTTGAGCATCAGAGCATAGGTCTAGACGCTTTATGTCAGCATAATAAATAAATGAAAGATATGAATGAATGTAAAATGAAATGAATCGGGCTTTAGGCCACCTTTGTGCACATATAGGCTAAACTGGGCCAGGAGAACCTCCTGAGGATGGTGAGATGATTGAGATGACACTGTCCTCCAGACACAGGATTCGAAATTCGAGCCCTGGCGGTCTGAGGCCGAGCACACTACCTCTCGGTCACGGAGGCTCCCCACAATACTAAACTTTCACACGTGGATGGGGAAGAAACATTTTTGTTTCTTTCAAACCGCAGAGACCGGGAACCGAACCCCGGACTCTGGCGTGAAAGGCAGCGGTGCTAACCACTACCCCAGGGCCCCCGTCCATGAATGAATGTACGCAGTTATCATTGATATCCGCGGAGATTTAGCGAAAGCTAAAACTTTTCGATAATGGCGACAATCTTGGCACGCTAACATATTTTAGACACATCTGATGAATTAAGAATAGTTTTATAATGATCCTAGACCCTAAAAACATGGGGTTAGACACCTTAATTGTTGAGCTATGCGCGCTATTAGCTGAGATATGATGAGATATACATTTCCCAGTCATGGCGTCACTAATTTGCATAACTTTTTAACATAGCAAATCTTTTTCTATGACAATTTTCTAATCTAGAAACCTCAATTAGAAATTGATTTCCGGGGGGTGCACGGTACCTACTTCTTCCTACTAGACTATATGGCTATTAGAATAGCTTTGCTTTTGAGAATCTAAAAATAATTAAAGACGTATAACAATAAATTTGAAGTTTATTGTCATTATTTTCCCAGGAGTCAGTTTTCCTGAATATCTATAAAACATAATATATACAACAAATATCTTCCCTGTCCATAACATATCTAATTTGTTATCATAAACATCTCCAATACATGCAGATAACCATAGGATAATAGTTAGCATTCCGCCTTGCAGACTTGCTTCATTCACTTGTATCGATCTGCCTGTTTGTATATTGCAAAAGTCCATATTTTCCAGTAAGTTTTATTTTTTTGGTGGAGGTCTGAAAAAAAAATATGTACTGTTAAAAGTCTGCAAATCTTTAATAATTTTGAAAGAGTAGATACAGATATCATTATTCATTATAACGTGAACATTTTCAGTTGGATAATACAAACTAAGTACAAACATTATAGCGACACAATCAGACTAAAATCATAAAAAAAAAATTATTTTTATTTTGTATTATTATTATGACCATACGATGTAAACATGTCCATAGAGTAGAACTGCAGAAGTTTATAATTTTTTTATTTCGGACATGCATGTCCAAAATAAGAAATATGGGAATTTTGTCTTTATATCTCGCTTAACTGGTAAACTCGCAAAACCAAAATAAAAAACTTTCGGGAGTTCTAATCTATGGACATGCTTACATCATATGGTCATATTAAGAAGCCAAAATAATAAAAAAACTGATTTTTTTAGGATTTTAGCTAGATTGTGTTGCTTTAAAGGATGGTAGAGTTCCCCTGTATGCCAGAGGCAAATTAAACACGCTGGACTACGAGGGGTGGGAGAATGCTCCCCTGCAATTTCTTTAAAATCTAGGTGCTCTTTTCTGCATTCTAAGGCACTGTGTTAGCTAGGATTGGGCTGACAGGGTGTGTAAAAAAAATTCAGGTTGTGTAACAACCATTTAACTATAAGCAAGAGAGACTTGACAGGGCGTGGTAGCAAATTCTAGGGTGTGTTGAAACGGTTTTGGGCGTGCAAAACACGTCCACACGCCCTGCTAGCTAACACAGTGTTCTAAGGTATCATGCACACCCTGTTTCCAGGTATAACTAGAAAGAGTTGTTCGGAAACGAGCACGAAAGCAGCCCTCCGTTATCACCAGTCGGACATTTCAAATTTGATATAGATCAAACTTTCTCAAGGTTTATCTTATTACCGCTTTAGCTATTATGCAACATTTCCGAGATAATGAGAAAAAAAAATTTAAATGACCGTCAGTCGGCCATTTTGGATTTTATTTCTGCCAAATTTATCAAGGGTTATCCTTGTGCGAGTCCTTACATTTTGTTCTATATGCATGGTGCAGCTATTTTGCTTTGATTTTGAGCGTAAATATTACAAAATTACTCAAATTCAAAATGGCCGCTAGACTGCCATTTTAAAATTGTTTGCTCACAAAAGTTAATTAGGTTATTGACTAACATTGCTGTGCATATTTGCCATATAAAAAGAAAATCTGCTGGAAACTTTTCCCTGGAATGTGCTAACAAGTATTTCCTTGTTAGTGGCCCTAGTAAGTAAAGAGTTGATAATATGGGGATCAAAATGTCACCAAAAATCCCCTGGTGTTATTTGATGGCTATGTGAAGTATGAGAAAGCAGAAGGTCATAGATCAGCTTTCATGCAAGATTTCCGAGGTATGGCGGCCATTTTCGATTTTATAACTGCAAAATTTGTCATGGAATATCCTTGTGTAAGACATTAGATAATGTTTTTTTATTTATTGTCCAGCTATTTTGCATTTTTTTGAGTTAAATAAATATGGTCTCACCACCCCAAATGCCAGTTCCATTGAAACACACGTATAATGCCAACATTCTAAGTGCCGAATTCACCATATTCGTCCCTAACTACCCCCCTATGTGATACACCATAATAATCCCTCAGCTGTCCTTTTTCAAAAACAGGTCCGAAAATGGAATGCTATCAAGTACCGTTTTGAGCTACTCTCCCATGAAGGTAAAATGGTCAAACTTGCCCAGATCTCCCCAAATATTCCTACGCCTATTCACAGAAAACACACACATCCTTCTCACCCCCTGCAACCATCCGAAAATCTCACAACACACGTTATACCTCATGTCACACACGAAGAAAACAATGTGTGCTTGCAAATTATACACAAAATTACAACATTCCAGTGTTTTTTTTAATTCACCAGAAGCAGAAACAACCATATACAGCAGTAATTTGTTTACGCACTCTCTAGTCAGTAGCCACCCCTCTTGGATTTCGGCTCATTCAGGGTGGTGAGACCATATCACAAAATTATCCAAATTCAAAATGGCCACTAAACAACCATTTTGAAATTGTTTGCTCCCAAAAGTTGATCAGGTCATTGGCTGTCATAGTTGAACATATTTGCCAATATATTCGTTAGTGGCCATAGTAATTAAAAGGTTGATGATATGGGGATCAAAATGTCACCAAAACAATTCCCCAGTGGTATGTGATGGCTATGTGAAGTATGAGGAAGCAGAAGTTGATAGATTAGTACGTGTAGCTATCTTGAAAACAAATAACTGCGGCGGCGGACCGTGTGGAATACAGTAAGCAGCCCACCTCGGGCTGCTTAATGATATGCAATCCTGACCTCTCTATAATACTATGAGAACAGTACAACATAATTTTATAGGTATTACATGTTTAACATATCTTCTGGTATATTAGAGTATTGCGGTCCTCGTAGTATTATAGAGGTTATGACCACATATAATTATACTCGCAAAGTGATATCATTAACTGTGTGCATTACATAAGAAAATATCAAAAATATTTTGATAATAACAATATAGAATATACGCGTTCATTGTAATCAAAACACACACCTCTCTCCTTAAATGACCATTGCGCTATAGTGATATAATTGTCCAGCTCAGCCACCGAGTCACTTAGACTGGTGAGACACCTCCCTACTCTTCCCACCCTTTGTGAACTACTGTACCACTTTAGAATCCAACTTTTATGGTGGCTTAGTGATCGATTATAAGACAATCTACTGAGGTGTTTCCAATCGATTTCAGCTTTATGCCTTCATCGGGTACATTGAATTACATTATTAGCTTCTTGCTTAAATATACGTCACATACATAGCTGATAATAACATACACTGTTAAAAGGTTTCAAGCTAGAAGAGCGAATTATTACATCTATGAGGAACGATGGCGAAGTCATGTGCACCTGATTTCAAATTTTGAATAGTGTTGTGTATTTTCTACTTTAACAATACTTAAATTTTTCAGAACATGTGTTTTATTTCCCCTGATTCATGATTACTGACATACCTGTATTGACCAACAACAACAGCATGGTCACGCTCATAGGGCTCTAGTGTTATCTGCTCCTGTGGTTTTATTTTTTCTGATCTGAGTTTGTTGACTTCACCAGCAAATACAGCCTCGGCTTCCGCTGTTGAATCGATGCAGTTGGCCTAATTCAAGAAATGTTATGATGTTATATCAAAGAGTTTATCAAATGCTAATCAATCAGTTTTACATGATGATTTGGTTGACTATTAAGGAGTGTATCATGCCTGCAAGAAATATATAATGGGTGACAATATAAGCATAGATCTGTGTCGATTGTACCATACATACATGTGATGGTGAAAGCATATAATTTGCATGTTTTCACAATCACATTATGTACAGCAACTTGTATTCATTTTTGAAACACCTTCCTATACATTGATTTTGGTAAGGCCTATTATTGGTATTATTCTTGTGCAGATTGTTTAGTTAAAAAATAGGTCAAGGTAACACACCTTCAAACATGACTTAGACCTTTTATAAAGTATGGATATTAAAGTGATGCAAATTGTAGGAGTGTTGAAATCGTTATGACAAAGTTTCCTTTGTTTGCCTCTTTGTGGTCTTGAAAATAGCTTACGACTATAAATTCGATGTCAATGGGAGTGCCACGTAAATTGCTGGTCCAGCACCACCCAAGCTATTGTGAACATCAACCCAAAAACACAATGTATTTGGCACATTGTGCATAAAAATAAAGTACTCTACTTGTGAGCCTGAGAATTTTAAACAAGATCCACAGAAAAATGACAGAAACTTACCTTGATGGAGATCACTACATGTCCAGTGTTTTTCAAAAAATTATGTGCATTGATGGCTACAATACGTGCTTGATCAGGCTGAGCAACATCTGCAAAGATGGTGTCCACCATACCTGAAAGTAAGATTCACAGCTAGAAACATACTGGTATTCAAAACCCAACAAAATGTATAATATTTATCCTCTGCTTCTTCTGCACAAAAATTGGGGCCATAAGAAACCTGCGAATGGTCGCATGGTACAGTAAACCGGGCAATATTGGCGGTTTTAAACTTTGTGGAGTGAGTGAGTGAATTTTGCTTTACGTCCCTTTCTCCACAATCTTGACAGAATAATTTTTCCAGGGCATATCTCTCTGAAACAGCACATTTTGTTTTATAGTAATGGCTAGTTGTTTGGCATAGTTGGCTAGTTGTTTTTCAGGTGCCATTTTAAATTTGATCCATTTGAAATTTTTCAAGGCATATACCTCCCTGAATCCACATAGATTGTTTCATAATAATGATCTATAGCTATCTGGCAGTTTTCCAGATATTATGCATAACTAATGGCAGCATGTCAGCCATTTCTAATTTGATCAAGTTTAAAATTTTCAGGGCATATCCCTCCCTAAAACCGCACATTCAGTTTCACAGTAATGGTCTAGTTAAATGGTATGGTTTTGAAGATATTATGCATATTAAGTCAATAATGGCAGATACTAATTCTGGCCGCTGTGACCTAGTTTTTGCTCCGGCACATGCCAATTTTCAAACTCATCCAAGCTATGATACATAGAAAAATGTTGAGTGAATAGTGTGTACGAAAAATTTGTCGATAGAGAAAAAATAAAGGTCTTAAGGTTTGGTTATGATGTGCATTCTAGGCCTAAACAAGAGCGCTGATGCTAACGATATCCCCAAACTCTAATTAAAGTCAATAATGGCATCAAAATCAAGGGTTCAAAAAGAGGTCTAAGGTCACAACCCCCAAAAGGCACATCTACACCCCCTGAGAGATGTGTGTATGCAATATGAAAACAATCCAACAAACGCTTTCAGAGATATTGTCTGGAAACATAAAGTTATCATTCACTATCAATTAAAGTCAGTATTGGCCCCAAACGGAAGGTCAAAAATCAGGTCAAAGGTCATAACTGCCAAAAGGCACATCTACAAAAGAGATGTGTGTGTGCAATATGAAATCAATCCAGCAAACGCTTTCAGAGATATTATCCGGAAACTAAACTTATCATCCGCCATCGGAAACTGAACTTATCACCCCACATCAAATAAAATAAATAATTGCCTTAAAATCAAAGGTCAAAAATTAGGTCAAAACCCCAAAAAGGCATATCTACACGTTCTAAGGGATGTGTGTATGTAATCAGCGAACAGTCTGGGCTGCTTTGATTAACAAATTGAACTCAGCGCTCAGTGCATGACCCAGTTTCAGCGCTCTCTGTGACTCCATCTGCGGCGGACATGACAGTCTGCCTGTATGAGACACCCTCTCATCTAAAAGGGTGCTAGTTTGTTACTCACTTAGTCTATGATATCCTCTTATATATTCCAGTACAAACCATACGCATATTTCTCCCATGTATATTTTTGGTACTGACATATGTGTGTTTTTGCCATTGAAAAATACCGACAAACTGATTGAGACCCCCAGCTCAGCACCGTCAAAATATATGTATAAGTCCTTCTAGGTTGGCTCATAGCAGTCTAAGGGTGTCTAAATGTCCCAATCTGTCAATCAACGCACTCTCCATAATATAAAACCACATTTTGGAGAGTTAGGCCCTCCCCCAGTCAGCTGTTATTGGTCAAAAATGAGGTGGATCTGCTAAATATTCAACTACTGTGGGGGGGTGGTATGTCAATATATACATCCCACAGCCGAATATCCTCTTATCAGTAAATTTATGAGCATCAGCCACAAGGTTCTATGCACTCAGATCACACAGGTTGTTGAATGAATTTGACAAGGCCCCTGTTAGACATGGGTGGGGTCCAGGGGTAGACCAGACCCCCTCTGTTTCAAATACCCTTCCCTGGTGGCTCATCTGTACGATATACAGTAAACTATTATTTTCCTGTTTACTGAACATTAAATAGTACATACACTTTGTCCAATGTTACCCAGAATGCCTTAGATAGCCTAGAAATGCTTTTAAAAAGTGACTTTTCTAGTACATTTAGTGCACTGTCTGCTCACCAGGTGGTGCATAACATGCACCGTAAATCTGGTTTATGGCAAGTGATGCAATTTCAGTGTGTCCTATAGAAATCAAAGAGTGGGACAAACAACCAGGTTGGAACCTTTAACCCTTTGAGCGTTTATCAAGACATTAGTCATTTGAAGGTCTTTGTACAGAAATACTTGTGCTAAACCTTCGAAATCACATGTGCGAGTAAAATTCAGTCACATAAGTTGTGTGCTTGCGGTAGACCTAGAGCCACAGACCTAGAACACTTAAGAGACCAAAACCCTCTCTGGCCTTCAAGTTTCAAAGAATCAAACAAATGTTTCTTCCCCGCTCACTCGTAAAAATTTAATATTGAGGGGAGCCTCTGTGACCGAGAAGTAGCGTGCTTGGCCCCAGACGGCCAGGGATCGAATATCAAAACATGTGTCTGGAGGACAGTGTCATGACATCTTATTCATCTCACCATCCTCAAGACGTTCTAGTGGCCCAGTTTAGCCTATATGTGCACAAAGGTGGCCTAAAACCCTATTCATTGATTGGATATCAGACCAGACAACGGTAAGATGGGGCTACTATTAGTAGTCTGTTAGACTACCAGAAATGGATAATACATGCATTTCTTGTGTTACTATAGACTTTACATGCATTGTACATATGAGTAATACATTAACCCTATCATTCCCGAGATAATTGTCGAGATCTATATGACTGCCCGAATCCAACCTTTGCAATAATTAAATACTTGTTCCCGGAAGAATATTCATCCATTTATGATACAGAATTTGCCAAAATTGTATTGAGAACTACATATAAAAAGATCACCTTCACGGCACAGCAAACACTAATGATAAAGTTGTCCGGAGTGAGAGGGTTAAAATGAAAATGATTGTATGATGCACTCAAGGAATATATGAGACTTATATATTCCTTGATGTACTGCAGTAAGTAGATCAGCGATGTATATCTGTACCGCGACTGCTTGCATCATGGTGAAAATGTCCCGTCTTACTGTGGATCCCAGTAAACTGTGGTTACCACGTGCACGCTGGGTCGTCACCGCTGGCAGGCTGGCATGAAATTGATACCGTGATCTTATCTGCAGCAGGCCATATCAGTTACCGATACCGCCCTCAGACTGTTCGCTGAATGTGAAAACAATCTGGCTAACGGTTTTCAAGATATCAACGCACGACCGGCCTACTTCGTGGGCGGTGGATAAAAACCAGCAACAGTTCACATTAAAATCCCAAGCTGTGTGATTGCTGGCAGAGGTTTTATAACTTCAGGTTTCATGCAGCACTAACACTTTCTGGAAAAGGTTTACACTATGTCCAGCACTTTCCGTGTAAATAATTGTACATACATAATTTATATGGGAAGAGTTTCCCTGGCACATAGGACAGACCTGTGGAAAATAAACAAGATCACACTCGACAATAGCCCACCACCATCATTGAACTTGTCCGAGAACTGGTTATTAGCCACATGCAGTATAAATTCAAAAAGGATACTGGTCCATGAAAAACTTTTTAAATGTTTTGTCAGCCATTAATGAACTTTTTCTAGAACTGGTTACTAGCAACATGCAAAACAACAAAAAATGCTAATGCTGACGCAGCGGAACTTCAATTGCAATAGCTCACCTTTTTAATTAGAATGCAGGCTAACAAAAATAATCAGTGAACGTTTTAGTGAGAGCTAAATTAGATTTGTGGATAGTCATCCCGATATTATCGGTTTCTGATGCACAATAACTTACCAACTAGCATTCTATATTTGTGAGGGTGACGTGCATCTTCAATAATTGGAATGATATTTGTCCTTTTCTTTGCTACATTGATTAAATCTCTACCACTTCTGTGTGAGAATTCCACTGCATATACAAGGCCATCCTATAACAAACAACAAACAGATGGTCAGAGCCTTCACCAGATGTGTAATTTTAGCCTTTCCATAACACAGGCTATCCAAATGGGACGTGGTGATAAAAATCAACAATTCTCAGTCTATGTATTGTTAAATAGGTTTTTACAATTTGAAATCACCATAATTGTCTTGGGTTAGCTCATTCCCCTTTATTTGAATACATATACCTATGTTATGGGTCTACGACCCTCATCATTTTATAAATTCTTTCAGTGCGTGGATCAACTTTAGACATCAGAATCTGACCTCTCAAAGACGGTCCCCTCACTGAAAGGGCTAAATAGTGATCAATATTTTGAGCTGTGGTTCCTGATCAAACAGTAATACCACCACTAAAAATCATCCTAGAACTTCATGTACAAGTGATTTTTATGGTTTAGTGTAATATCTTCTCCATCAGCGAAACGTCTCTTCATTTTATTAATCAGAGTCTAACATGAATCCACATCACTTGGAGAAATTATTGGGACTGAATTGAAAATACTTCCTACAATGATGTAAACAAGATAACATGCATAATTTGTAAATAGAAACATATAACATAAAACAGTTCACCGATGTCTGAGGTAAGTGTATATTTATCCAAAGAAATTGTATTAACATTTATCTGTTGATTTTTTTTATCAAACTGACATGTGACTAATAATGAGAACTATTCTGATAAAATGATCATTCACATCGATTCTAAATTGAATTTGTAACATCTTATGTCACAACATACCACCCCCTCCCAACACCCACACCTTCAAAGCAGAAAAATAAGATCTAGCACCATAATCCCCCGCCCCATCTGAGTGATGGAAATATTTCATAGTGCAACCTCACCTGAACTCTGACCTCTAAAAGACGGTCCCCTCACTGAAAGGGCCAAATAGTGATCAATATTTTGAGCTGTGGTTACTGATCAAACAGTAATACTACCACTAAAAATCATCCTAGAACTTCATGTACAAGTGATTTTTATACATTACACATCTTCGCTTGAACACATATTTCTATTAAATACTAATATTAAATGGTTTTGTGTAATATCTTCTCCATCAGCGAAACGTCTCTTCATTTTATTAATCAGAGTCTAACATGAATCCACATCACTTGGAAAAATTATTGGGACTGAATTGAAAATACTTCCTACAATGATGTAAACAAGATAACATGCATAATTTTAAAATAGAAACATATAACATAAAACAGTTCACCGATGTCTGAGGTAAGTGTATATTTATCCAGAGAAATTGTATTAACATTTATATGGTGATTTTTTTTATCAAACTAACATGTGACTAATAATGAGAACTATTCTGATGAAATGGTCATTCACTTGGATTCTAATTGAATTTGTAACATCTTATGTCACAATATACCTCCTCATCCTGATTTTCGTATGCCTTTTGACCACCGGTAATGGGCAGATTTTTGTGAAAAACTAATCAGGTCTGGCCCCAGTCCCCATTAGTGTCAGGAAATCTCAATTTTGGCTAATTTTGTATCTTTTTTTGACCACCAGAGAGCCGATAATGGGCCAATTTTCATGAAAAACTAATCAGGTCTGGCCCTGACCTACTTGGGGATTACTCCTAGGTTAGAAGTTGATTGTGCTCGAGAAACATTTGATTATATCGCCCGAAAACGAAGTGTTACAGACAGACGACAGACAGATAAAGGCGTTTATACAGCTGCCAGGTTGGAGCTAAAAATGGGACCGAGTTAAAAATGTTTCCTTGTACAAAAAATTATAGAAAGTAAAAAATCTTCAGCCATATTTTACACCCAATCCCAGTGAAAGTGACATTCAATTAACACAACTTACTGGAGGAAATGAAAGATAAAGCAATAACGAGGTTACAGTACAGTAAGCCTCTATACAATATTTTGGTGGAAAATTAAATAAACTAACAATCATCCCAGTATATCCAGACATGTACAATTGATTTTCATTCACTATAAGCTCATTCACTATAAAGCATAATTTTAAATGGTTTTGTGTAATACCTTCTCCATCAGCAAAATGTCTCTTCCTTTTATTAATCAGAGTCTAACATGAATCCACATCACTTGGAGAAAATTATTAGGATTGAATTGAAAATATTTCCCACACAGATGTATGTGATAATATACATGTACATCATGTTGATTTATCTAGAACAAGTGCAAATCGGAGGGATTTAGTAGCTGCGAGGATTTTCCTGAGAAACAAATCAGTTCCAAAAATGGTGCGATATCCTCAAAAAGCTAATCAGTTCTGCAGATGATGCCCATAAATGCAATCATAAGGTTAGAAGTCCTTTAGTCAAAACTTTACATTGGCGTCCAGAAACGTAAATTTTGGCTGATTTTTCTATGTTTTTTGGCCACCAGAGGGCCGATAATAGGCTGATTTTCATGAACAACTAGTCTAATCAGATCCCTGACCCCTATGAGTATTAATCCCAGGTTAGAAGTTGATTGTTCCAAAACTTTTCACATTAGCGTCCAGAAACGTCAATTTTGGCTGATTTTCTTATGTTTTTTAGCCACCAGAGGCCGATAATGGGGCGATTTTCGTGAAAAACTAATCAGGCCTAGTCCCAACCCCCATGAGTGTGAGTGCCAGGTTAGAAATTGATTGTTGAAAAACTTTTCACATTAGCGTCCGGAAACCTCAATTTTGGCTGATTTTTTTAATGTTTTTGGGCCACCAGATGGCCGATTCGTGAAAAAAGTATCAGGTCTGGCCCCAGCCCCTATGAGTGTTATTGCCAGGTTAGAAGTTGATTGGTCAAAAATTTTCACATTAGCGTCCGGAAACCTCAATTTTTTTATGTTTTTCGGCCACCAGAGGGCCGATTTTTCGTGAAAAATTAATCAGGTCTGGCCCCAACCGCCATGAGTGTTAGTGCCAGGTTAGCAGTTGATTGATCAAAAACTCTTGACATTAGCGTTTGGAAACCTCAACTTTGGCAAGTTTTCTTATGTGTTTGGCCATCAAAGGGCAGATAATGGGCGATTTTCGTGAAAAACTAATCAGATCTGACCCTAACGCCCACGAGTGTTAGTGCCACGTTAGTAGTTGATTGGTCTAAAACTTTTCACATTAGCGTCCGGTAACCTAAATTTTGGCTGATTTTTATGTTTTTTTGGCCACCATCGGCCAATAATGGGACGATTTTCGTTAAAAATTAATCGGGTCTGGCCCTAACCCCCATGAGTGCTAATGCCAGGTTAGAAGTTGATCGGTCGAGAAAGTTTGACTATATTGCCCGGAAACGACGTGTTACAGACGACAGACAGACAACGGCGTTTAAAAGAGCTGCTAGGTCGCAGCTAAAAATATAATTACATATTTCTGATATTACCGAGAAACATGTAACGATAACACATTTCTAGTATTACCCGAGTTCAATTTGTCATGCTGCTGATTATACATTTATGACCTAGTAACACAGTAGGTTAATTGGTGTCTGTGTCTTACTCTCTCCAAAGGATGTT